>DWNE01003031.1:0-17488 GCA_018249875.1 Cecropterus toxeus | reverse complement strand
GATCAATTTTATCAGACTTGGGAATTCTGCGAGATTGACTCCAATTTTTTCTTACATCTATTCTTAGTCACTACGTTTCCTCTCTTAATTTTTCCCTTCATTCATCTCTTAACTACTGTAATACGTGAGTTGATTGAACCTTGAGACTTGTTACCAAGGAAGTAGCGCATTGATATAGATACTTTTTAATCGAATGCGTCAGACGCATGGTAACCTTTTTTAAACGTTTGTATGCATGTTTGTATGTAAATCCATTTTTTTTGGCACGTGCTACAGTCCAAACGGCGTGATGGATTGTGATATATGCCATTTCATTAGAAATTTCTCAGTTTGGAGAGTGACATAGGAGTGGAGGGACAACCATTTTATTGTTACAACCATATAGGTATCGAATTACAGCTAGCATATAAACCATTCTAAATATAATACTTTTACATGACTATTTTCGAAAAACATAAAGCGTTAAACTAGATATACCTACTTGTGAACAAAACAACGTTTTACACACTCGGATTTTTAGTTTTACTATTTTTAGAAGTCAATTAACTTTATTTAAAAGTACATATCATAAAAAAAAACTAAAATATTATTTAAGTTAACACCACTTACAGCTAAACTTTTACTAAATATTTTACCAATTATACATTTCACACTCCACGAATTTACTTTGTACATTATTTATGACTTTCTTAGCGTATCAACCTCTTTCATATTCAAAGGGAATCTGTCTCCAACAGAAATACAGTAATCTTCATCTGTATATCTTGCTATACTATCTAATGATATACATATTTAGATGATTTAGTTCCGTTGTATTGCGATATACTATGATCACTCTCAGATAACTGTCAGCTGTGTAACGTCATCAAACTGTATCATAACTCGCTGTTACGATGTCATATAACATCTATGAGTAATTGTTACAGAGACAGTAGAAGTAGTTCATACATAATCTTACTAATATTATAAAGACTAAAGTGTTTCGCGCAAAAAGTACTGGTCAGATTTACTTGAAATTTGGTTTATGACCTGGATTAAGATGCTTATTATCTTGGTAGACGTAATCGAAGCAAAGCCGCGGGATAACCTAGACTATTATCAACCTTACATCTCGTAATGAAAATTCTGCGCAAAAAAATCGTACAAAAGCATTTTTCACATTAGATGTGTAATAAACAAGCAAGACAGGAGATAGCAAGGTGAGATATCTCCGCCCCCGCGCAAAATCTCTTTGCGTACGAATGTACCAACGCAAACGTGCTACATTTGAGCGCAAAAGTGTTAATGAATTAGATACGTATCGTATCAAATAGCTCCCCACAGGTGTGGTTTCGCCGTGTCTAATTGCGTTGGCAACTCAGAACGAATTGACAATGCGGGCACGTAATGTTTTCTTATTAAAATTACTCACTATTCGCCATATAAAATAACTGTAATAATTATTCAGGTGCCCTGTAAACACGTACTTGCTCCAATTCAATTTGTTGGGTACTTGCTTAGTAAACTGCAATACATAAGGTTTGAATTCCAATTGAATATATTTACATTTCATAACTTATGAGTTCCGAAATATAAATTTCGGAAAGTATGAAAAAATATATCATACAGAATTTCTTCCATTTCATCAGTCTTTCCATAAAGGCATCGTTTAATTTAAATTCTTTTCATTTATTCAAAGAGAATGAGTTCTGTGATGTGAAATTGTTTACAAAACTGTGAAAACGAAATGTGGTTCTTGATGCGCAGAATGAAAAATGTTAATAAAAGATGAATCTATTTATTCAACCTTGCATAAATGTATTCTACCTATTGTCCGTGTGACTTTTTATGAATTTAACTTTCGAGTTCTACTTCTAAGGCAAACGCGTTATCCTTTTGGTACCGTTTTCATATCCCACTCCTGGACTCGAAATTCTCTCCACAATAAAATAAGCCTCGGGCCTTTTCAACTATTGGCTATTACATAAAAAAAGAAAGCTGTCCAGTCAATCAAGAGTTAAATGGAGCGACACTTTGTCTTACAGCTAACTGCATTTTGCACCTGCAAATTGCGAGTTATAATATGAAGATCGTAACATAGTAATGCTCATTTAATGTAAATATAAACAATGTGTAGTGATGATTCTTCGATTTTTCGGTTAGAAGTATACGTATGCATAAAATAAATTCTAAAAATTGACGCTGTTCGGGAATAATATGGCTTACCACACGAAAACAATGTGGTTTTAAGTTATAAGTGAACATTTAATAGAGTTAAAATAGTTCATTATATATATCTGTACATGTTTGTACAAAGTATTTAGCAAAATCTCATTTAAAAACGTTCTACAGAACTAACTTTACAAAGTGCTCAGTTGAAACGGCTTTTCTAAACTTGTTGCCGCATCTACTTTAAATTCTAACTCGGAAAAGAGACTAAAACATTTAGCGGCACTCAGACGAATGGACGGTGGCTGGGCTACCTCTCGTAAGCATTTTACTAAAAAATCACCTTTCACATGATTATTTAGACAATTTTAGACGGCTTTAGACGAGTCACTCTGTAAACGAGAATCTGAGTGACTATTTCGCGGTTTATTACACCCGTAGGTAAGTTCTACAAGTTTAGTAGATAGCATTTTTCGTTTTAAAGTTTTATCGTGCAACGACGTTTCGTGGAAACAATAAATCGTATATCGTACACGAAATCGAAACTCGAATCGAAATCGTATAATATATTCACATTTGATTAATTATCGCATAACCTAAAGTACTAAAAGCTATACACATGAAATTTGGACAATAAGTTTATTTTTTGATGTAGACACCCACTAAGAAAGTATTTTTGTATTAAATGTTTTTTTTTTTTTTTTTTATAGTAAGATGTCGCGTGCAACCGTCAGTCTATAATAAAATTATTTTCGTAAAGCTATCTTCTTGCAGTGTTCAAGGAATATTTCGTTATCGGTGAACTTTAAGTCTTTGAATTTTAAGTTCCATGTATATTATCGTAATTGAATGCCTGATTGTTCCATAAGTACCAAGTGCAAAGTATTAAATTGCCTCGCCGTTCCAAAGTTTTAAAAACATTCGTTATTTCTGTCGTCAATCAATAGCCGAGTATCAGCACATTCGACATTGGCAGTTTTATGTTACGGAACACCGTTATTATCTTGTTAAACGATACGTGAACAGACAACGCCGCTAAAAACTTACGTCATGGACTCACATCGACAACGTTAATAACTACTCGATTGTCATACCAGCCTGGTATTCAATTACAGTTATAGATTTTGTTCTTCCTTTTGATATCTAAGTTATTTATTATTTGTTTTACATTAGTAACTCAGTTTGATAAGTTTGATGCATTACTTTTAGTAGAACATATAATTACTTGCCCTTTAAATGAAGTTAGTGTATATATTTCGTAGTTGGTTGGTTCTTGGTCTGTTATTCAATTCTTATTTTAAGCTTCAGGTTTTTTCTCAGATTCTCAAAGCGAGTATCTATAAAATATATGTTTTAAGCACTTCGTTATCAACAAGTAACGTTAGATAAGTTGTAGTAGAATTAAATGGTTTCTTCGTAAAGGACCAAATATTCATTCGTCATGACTTATGGTTACCACACCATAAAACGTGGTTGACATTTATTTCTGAAACATCATAAACTTTATATAATTATAATAATTTATAATATTTTTTTTACAAATAATCACATAATGGTTTTCACATTCTGACAATTCGGTATCTCTTAAGACAAAAAAAATTAAAGCAGGTATTTAGAGAACGTGAGAACAATTTCAACTTCAATTAATTAATTGGTGAACGCTTAAAACAAATCTTATCGTTTAACTGCAGACCGAAGTGAAATAACGCGTTTGTGCAGGTACGAGGCGTACTAATGATATCGACGCCTTATGCGAGTCGAATCGCCGTATTTTAACTGGTCGAGCAGCGCCGCAGGGCCTTCACGGTACAATTGAATAGGCTCATTTAAATCGCCTAGACCGCCGATAAGCAGACATGAAAGGGCGGGCGATGATGCTAATACAGTGAACTTAACCTGGCCGCCGGCACCTTGCGGCGTCCCGCCAAACTGGTTCCGACGCCGACCTTCGTTGCTTCGTACAGTCGCGCTCCTGTGCGCTTATGCCACCCTGGTACAACCGATCGTTGTGTTCGATTGGTTTTGGATCGATTAATTTATTTTTATTCACGGATAGATTGGTTTTTATTCTTTCCTATTTAGATTTTCAGTACGTCGTTAAATTAAATAAGTAATATAATTCTTAAACAAACAAGAAATATAAAATGAATAGATTATGTTTTATTCCAATTTACGTTATGAACATCTTTGACACTATAATGTTAACTAATTAACAGGTACTTGTGATATTATTCTATAGATTGCGTGTTACATCATTGTCATTTATAAGGATTATTTATTTACAATAGTGTAGTGACACGGACTTTCTCGACTATATTAAATATGCGCATAACTAATAACCAGACAACATACATATAGTTTCTACATATTATTATATTTTCTCCTAAGCAAACAAAGGTTATTTGTACAGCCGTTTTGTTTCAAATGTAGTACGAGCATGGTCGAAAAATGATGAGAATCGAAGTCGATTTATATCCGCATTGTTTGCGATAAGTGGGCGTTCAGGGCGTTTTATCGGATATCTAAGGCCAAGCCCTAGCCAACTCGTGTTCATCGCGATACCGCCACGGAACATCGTGTCAGGGCTCGCATTATCATATGTTTTTAATAATCTAACTAAAGATGACTTATCTTATTTTAAATTAAACTTTACAAGATACAATGCGACAATGATTTTAAAATGAACGCGTCACTTTCTTCGTAGAACTATCAAAATTGATATTTTTCGAGTTTTTAATAGGATAACTTTATGTAACTTTTTGGCCACTTAAACATACATATATATAATGACACTATGATACAATATACTGACTTTAAGTAACCTTCATATTCCTCGTGACATTATAATAATTTGATATTGAAAAATTACATAACATAAGTTTAACAGCTAGCTTGCTAACTGTAAATACACTTTTAAATATTTCAATTATGCGAGTGACATAATCATATTAGGATAGGTATTATTTATGACACGAAAATATCTTCAATGTTTCATTAAAATTGTCAGCATAGAAAGGTGAATACGTATAGATACGTCCACGTCGGAACGTTTATGACAATTCTTCAAACGGATTCCATTAGATGGCATCGCTGATCCCTACATGGGAATGGCACGTCGCGGCAAAAGACGCCTCACTCGAAATGGCAGGTTATTTGCGAACCGCGCCAGTGTGATCGCGTGAACGCTGTAATTGGCCTTAATCAAGCGAGATGGCGTGCAGACCTATGCCGCTTCCCTATGCCGAGTCCCTCTCGTGTATTAAACCGAAACAATTAGCAAACTGTGGGTTTGAATTACATTCGGTAAGATATACAATTACTTAAAGCCAGTATTATCTAATAGAAGTTTGTTTTACGTCGTATTAATTACCGCAATTTTCTCTGTAATCTCCACCTTCATATTTAATGTAAAGTTTCACCAAGGTAACATCGCTTTGAGTAAACATAAAAGCTTTATTTACGAAGATAATAATGAGAAAATATGGTCCTTTGTGTAGCAGTGCGATCGCCGGGAGCTTATGAAATTGTAAGATTTCGAGGTAATTGCTCGTTACGTCACGCGGTTTGGTAATGTCGCCGAGAAATTTCTCCGGGGAAATGGGAAAACAAATGAGAGAGCTCTTATCTACGCATTACCGCCGCGTAGTGATTTACGATCCGGCTACCTGCTCACACTGCACGTGTACCGGTTTGGAGGCGGAGACGACCCGGTTGAGAAACAGACGTAAATTGACTGTTAAACATGTCAGCTGTTGCAGAAATTGTTAATATATAAGCACACGTTTGAATATCATATACGTATAGCGCTTAAGTTGTTACGTATCTACTTCGATTACCTTCGACGAAACAAGCAATTCTTAAACGAATTATCTCCTATTATTACAAGTAATGAATAAACAATAAAATTGTATTTTTAAGCTAATCAGCAATATAAGTATGTATATAAACATACACAAAGAAATACTTTTAACACTGTCCTCAATAAGGTCATGATCTTATAAGGTCAATTTTGGATCTTTATTACTACTTGAAACGATTAAATACTTATCGTTGAAGACGAAATATAAAAGGAACACTGAGTTTATTATTTAAATTAAATATGGTCGTAAATAAGTCACGACGTCACGTAGACCGCTACAGACACAAATGTAGATCGTGATCAATGAACATGTGTTACAAATACAAACAAATGTAGAGCATTCTAAAGATATATTAATAGCATAATGACCGCCCACCTCGAAGTGGTTTTACATTGGAAATATAACTTAAATTGTGTATTCAAAAAGTTTCTAAAATTTAATACCAACAGATTCGTTTGTCGACAAAAATAAAACTCCCGTTAGAAGGTATTTGAAGTCAAACTTCTTTAGAAACGTTCTAATTTGAAATTCGATGAAACAAAAATGTGATACGAAATCAGCAATAGCATCGCTGGAGGTTGAAATTAACATAGCCGCGAATTTGGAAATTAAATTCTTTAGAATTGTTATCATTTGATACAAAGAAAATGCGTTACAAAAGCATTTTTCGGCGCTACAACTAGATGGCGCTGTACTCCACTCTGAATCACCCTAACGATTTTGCATCGTAACTTGTATGAAAGCTAAAGTTTGAAATATTCGAAATCAGATGTCCGAATATGTTATTGTATGATATGAACAATGAATGTGTAATTAATCGATTTTTAAAAAGGCATAAGCCTTAATACTTCCATGCTCAGAATTTGCGAAATACGTCCATTAGAAAGAGACATGACATTTAATTTGAATGTTAATAACATTTTATACAATCTTAGTATTATAAATGCGAGTGTTTGTGAGGATGTATTTATGTTTGTAACTCTTTCACGCAAAAACTATTGTGGATCTACTACAAGTGGATCTAGATGAACCTATTCTAAGAATAGGCGTACGGATGTCACGGAAGCGAGCAAAACCGCGAGAATAAGCTAGTTATATATAAATTTTGCGTCGATCCTGCCATATCTTTAGAACCGAACAACAAATAAACATTTATTCCAAGAGAAATATTGATATATAATTCCTACCATTTATAACCCTGATCGAGGTACATTTAAGATGAATGTCAATGTAATTAATTCATTAATCACGTAACAGCGTAGTTTGTCTCAGTAATTACAGCAAAAAACGGCTACAAGACATTCTATTGTCTTGTTCATTATTTAGATGAAATTTTCCGATAAAACCGTAATTATGTAAGTACTCTCTGTTTCAAAACCAAAACAAAGATTTGGTTTATATATTTTTGTATTTGTACTTAAAGTAACGCCAATTAACTCTTAATTGAAATGTTTGAAATATAAAGTTTAGTGTTGTAGTATTTAGTCTTAGGAACTACTAAATTTCTATTTTATATTTTAATCTGTGCAGACCTAACGTAAGATTGATGGCAACCGTAATATCGTTGTCTTCAGTACTAGTTTATTACGTTTACGTTTTCGTCCTGCAAAAGGAATGAATGACCTAAAACAAAAAACGTAAACGTGTAATGTACATTGAAATGTATGGTGAAACGTAAACCATGCTTGTTTGAAGGAAACCTAATATGTATTTGTATACGGATACTAAAATTCCTAATTGGTACTGTATTTGTCGCACAAAAATATTTAGTACACATTCCATCGTTTAAGTCTATTTTAATAAAATTTCACCTATCTAGCTATCACGGTTAATGAGATACAGCCTGGTGACAAACAGATCTTACCGTTTGGGTACGGAACCCTAAAAGCCCGTACTTGGCTACAAGCAATACAGGAATTCATATCACAACGCCAAATAGATACCCATAGTATGTAATAAGGAGATTAACGTCGAGTGGGGTAATATCCTACATGTTCCGTATAACAAGAGATGACATACCCTATTAATAATATTGTTTATATTATTAATAGGGTATGTCATCTATTCGGTATCACTATATTATTGCCGGTTAATTATATAAACACATTAGTGCATTGCTAGAATGAATTTGGCAAAGCACTGCCGTGCTTTTCGATTTCCTTTAAGTGTAATAAAAGTGTCTGTCAACATTTTTTTCTAATTCACAATGTTCACCTTATTTAAATGGTTTTTTGATTCTTTCTCTTTGCGAAAATTGAAATCTTCCTCTTTTTTAAGTACTAGTGGTTATTGTCCGCGACGTCCAAAAATACACATCCGCAGATTTACAAAAATACCTATCTTAGTGTATGACTTAAAATAAAATGAGCCTTTTCAAAATGGTGCATGCATGAAACTTGGTATGTTTATTAAATCCTCTGAAACTTGGTTCACTTTACCAATAAACTCAATTTTATATTCATAAAAATACATTAACTAGTATATAAGGAAGACAAATACAATAAAACATACAGGCTTTATATATGCAAAAAAAACTAGCCAAGTGAAACTTCAATTATATTCTAAATTCAATAAATAATTTTGTAAATAAATTATCAGTCAAAATTTAACAAAGTTATAAACATTATCGCTGGAAATATACAAGAAATTGTATTTTAAAGACATTATGTATTCTAGTATGTTAAGATTTTAGAATAATATACTGAACTTGGCAGCTATTTAGATATCAATTCTTTTGTAGGCTAAGTAGACAATAACTTGTCCTTTTTCACATTTATCTTTTTGATGGGATATAACAAGATTAACGTCAACCTCGATCATATTTTCCATGATCATATAAGACGAGGTAATACTCCCAATTTAGTAGATAGCTTTAGCGCAGAATAGTCTCTTCAAATAAAGTCGCTACAAACGTCTCATTGAAAATTTGAAATTGGCCGTGGGCTGTGATTAAATGGAGCCCCATTACATTAGCATAGCGTTTAGTTTGAGAACAAGTCTTAGAGTCGAGCTTTTGGTGTAGCTCTAGGGTTATCAGTTGTATATAAGAAAACCTAAGTAGGTAATATTAAATAGTACGCATACAAAATTAAAAGGTGTTGAAAGTGAAAAATTTCGGTGATAACATAAATTACAACGAATGTTTATCACGTATATTCGAAATTAAATATTTTATTTTTTTCATGTGAAACATCTATAGGCGTAGGTAAATCTGATTGTTGGCGTGGCTAGGCTTGCCGTGGCGACCGATTCGCCACACCGTAATCACCACTACATACAGAATTATACACTGTATATGTACATACCATAGGTATGATAATAAATATTTATTAAATAAACAGTAATTTTCTGTAAAATAATGTCATATTTAATTGTTAATTATACTATATATTTCATATCCTCCAGGCGTCCTATGACGGCTTACATTTTAATACATAATAATAAGTAAGAACAACGATATTTTTTCTTTCATTCTTTATGGGAACTAATGTATAGTCTTATGACAGTACATTACTACATTGTCGTAATGTTGGGTAATTCGAAAGAATCTGTGGCAGCCCTAGACGCCGCGGGCGGACGGCAAATTGGTAGTGGGCGGCGGCGCCGTGATCCCGCGACCCCTCGATAAATATTCCATCCATCCCGCATGTACGTCCCGCCAATAAAACGCACTCAATGTCAAAACTTTACAAACTGTTTGGCTTTTCTACAAATTGTTAACGTAATATTTTAAATGCGTAAAATATTTCTCTATTAGATGACTACAGTTATTGCTTAAAATACCGTTTAGTCAAGAAGTCTGTTAAAAAAAAGACGCCAACAGTACATTATGTCTCCAGCTACCATTTGTGCTAAAATAAAACAAATCTCGACTGAAAAAGTACTTTGGAAACGTAAAAATAAACGCAAAAACACATGCGAGCAGTTAACTAATAATGTAGCCTGCACGAATACGTACAAAGTAAAACGAAACAAAAGACTCGGGTCTTTGAATCGAAATTAAAATTAATCCACCCGGAAAACAGAAGGATATGAAAACTCAAACAAAAGGGACAAAAGAAAAATTCAAAGAGGAATCGGACGCAAGACGGCGGAGCAAAAAGAAAAAGGTTTGTAGAGCGCTCTCGCTCGGTCGGCGGGCCGGGTACCAGGCGTGCATACCGCGACTGGAGTGTTCAATTAAACCGCGCCGAGATCTAATCAAGTGTGATTTTAATAGAGTGCTGCTGATCGAGCACAGGCCTTGCGCATCCACTGACAATGTAACCGATAACGACTCGGCTCAAATTAACGAATTTTACTCGTCGAGATGTAATCGTATCTGACCGTTACGAAAGATTTTGATCCGATTGACACTCGCATTGTTTTGGTTCTTTGTTTAATAGATTTGCAGACGTGTTTAATTTAGATACGCCATGAATACTGTTAATCTATTAATTGGAAAAGATTCTTGCGTTCTCTTAGGTAGCTCAAGTTGAACTCATAAGTGGACATAAATTACTTTATAATATCCATAAACACAGGTATTCAATGACATTAAAATATTTAACGTACAATAATAGATATTGATCATATTTGAAGTAAAAACCACATTTTCTGCACTTCTGGTTATTAAAATTACAAAGAAAGAGCAATAAGTCCAAGGTACAACGTCAATAGCCGATCCCACAATTCCCACGAAAGGGGATCGCTCTCGAGCACAAAGCGAGGTAGTGTTTCGCGGACCGCCCGCTACGCCCCGCGGCGCTACAAGCGTCGAAAAAACTAAACAAATGGGCACAGACTGCAAATGGCAATTTGCACGAAAAATCGTTGACTATTATGTTACATGGAAAATCATTTTAGTTCGAGTTGTGGTTGCGAGTTGTTAGTTGCGAGTTCATTGTTTCAAAAACAGAACACCAGAACAATATAGCCGGTTATATTTTTTGCATTTTTCATTATACCAATCATAGCTATAATGATTGTTGTTTATTTCAACTTATCTGTACCGTAACGATATCTGTTTTATTTTATCTATGCTAATATGTAAAAATAAGATAGTTTGTATTTGTGTTATTCAATCAAGCAAGAACCATTGGTCTGAATTACATGTAATTTTGCAGGGATATAACTTATTTAACTGGTCAGTTTTTAGGCTACTTTGATTCCAATACTTTTCGCTATTTAGAGACGTCGACAATTTTAATGACGCCACTATACCATTTACTTTAAAAACGTTCATATTTCCATTTTAATTAAAAATAGAATGCTAAAAAGTAGCAATCTTTTGATGGTATACACGAGGTTAACTTTAAATTTCTATCCGGAAAGCCCTTTTCTTGTACCTCCAACCGTTAGTTAGCGAGTAAAACCTACATTTTCTGTCTTTAGTTTTAAATAAAGAATAAGTTAAGAATTATGTAAACGGTTCATCAATTTACTACGTGAAACTGATATTCAATGCGGCTACATATTTTTTAAAGAAAAGTGAATGAATGTAACAACTTCAGGCAATCACAAGTTCATTCATCTGTACATTTGAGAGTAATGCACCGATTCTAATTGAGTTGCTTTATTGAGTTCGTCTCGTGTAATTGCACTCGCATTCCTAGGAATTCAATTAACAATGACAGAAATGTTTAAAGCGTCTCAAAATGGTAGATAAAAAACCGGCTAAGTGCGAGTCGGACTCAAGCACGAAGGGTTCTGTAAAAATGCCAAAGAAATTACGTTTCTTTTATGGGAGCCCCCCTTTAATATTTATTTTATTATGTTTTTAGTTTGTTAATATAGTGTACGGATACAGTAATATCATCTGTGAAAAATTCAACTGCCTATCTATCACCGTTCACGAGATAAATCCTAGTGACAAGCAAACGAACAGGCGGACCGAAAGACAGCGGAGTCTTAGTAATGGGGTTCCGGTTTCACCTTTTGGGTTCGGAACCATAAAAATGATTAATATCGTCTTTAATTTTCTTTGTTTTAAATACTATCGTAGGCTTCTAATCTCTTTATTTTATTATTTTACATGTAATAGTTATGTGTATGCTTCCTGTTTCCGTTTCATCTGCTGGTCTCTTATTATCTGTAATACTATTTATTATTAAGATAAACAGTATGTTCACCCTATGTGGCCTGTGTAATCTAAAAGCTATTGGACTAATCTATACCTATATTAATACGTGGGTTTAAACTTTCGAATACCTTTTTATGAATATTGCGCGAACAAATGTGTGAGATTCGGCTTAGTCAAAGATATAATTGAGTGTGGAAAAGCATTTATGTACAATTAGCTCAAGTACCCACGCTTCGCTATAGGAGGAACAAATAGTTTTTACTAACTAACCGCTGGAATAACATAAAAATAATGAGGACCTATCGAATAGAAAATTAAATTTTAATTTCGTATACGCCATCGAAAGTTCGCTGTTTCTTACCGTTCTCTTTTCATTTAAAATGGAGATAAAAAATCTGTAACCAAAGGATGCAGTGACGTCACTAAAATGGTCGACATATATATTATATATACTTTAAATAGTGCCAAATATCGAATTCAAAAGTAGCCTATAAATTGACAAGGCAAATAAGCTATCAGCAAAGCATGCAAAATTTTAAGTAAATCGGACCAGTGTTTCTTGCGTAATTGACTAACAAACAGACACACACCATTTCATTTTTATATATTAGTATCGATGAGTATCAAAAATAATTATATTAACTTAAGTAAAACAAAACTTGTCCGGTTTTAACTGAATCTTGAATTCGATTGACTGATTCATGAGACTGACAGTTATGGCGAACGCCATACTTTAATTGCAAAATTTTATATTGTTACTGCTCGTTAGGTTTAATAAAAAAAACACAACAAAGATAAAAATAAGAAATTGGTTCAGCCGTTCATGCACGATTTTTATATATGCAACATTTATATTTACATTAATCAAAATACACACATTAATTGTTTTTATTACTGACGATGTAAAACACGATAAATCAACAATGTTATACGTGTATCAATAAACACGTCATTGCTTTATGCGGCAGCATTAAAAGCAATAACGCATTTATAAAATGCATTATTGCTTCATCATTCATCATATCACACATCTTCATCACATTCAAATTCACATTTTTATCACGTTTCATTAATGAATTAAACGTCTTTTTCAGGAACTCAGAAATTAATCACAGACAAAAAATACATAATTATAAGTTTGGTACAAGATAAAAACTATTCTGATTATGTATGTTTTCAAAAAAAAAATCAATCTATTGAAATAATATATTAGAATTAATGGTTAACAGTGAATAATCCTTAAATAAACATAAAAAACTAAACTTGTATTTTTTTTAAGGTTTAATTAAGGTCAAATTCCTGCGACGGACAAATAGTTCTTATTATTATTTAAATATTAGAAAGCTACATGTCCAATGAACGTAAGCTTCGTGTAATATGACAACGCAGATGAAACCGATAAGAACCTTCAAGGTCTGCAAGTCGGTATCTCTTTAAACCAAAGTAATCGTATTATTTATGTAAACAAACTAGAAAGTCGTTACTATCAGACTTTAACGGACATTAAATCCCCTTTTAGAAGTTCAACGGGAAAGACTGAGTTTTACAAAGTTCCCGGTTTTAAAACAAATTTAAATTCGTTCATAGTAATCCAAGTTTTTCCTCAGTTAAGTATTTTAACCCGGCGGCCGGGCGCCGAGCATTCGCAATCAGTGCGACGTGAAATCTGCTTTGAGAAATTTTAATTATAATGCGAGAGTATTTAATGATTTTTTCTCTTTAAACAAATATTAATATGCGTCTATTTAACTACTCGTTATAATGCGAGAGTGTTTAATGTTTTTTCTCTTGAAGCATATATAAATACGCATATATTTCTACTCGTTAAGGCACACAGAAATCCGGTTCTCATCGACGCGAGCGTTAAACATGCTTTCGGCAAACAATTTGTCAAATTATCTAAATTATTATGAACCCAAATAGCTGGTTTGCAACCAGAAACCTGTCTTTGCGTTGATTTATATGGCAACTTGTAAGTATTTGGGACACATTAAAATCGAATTGTAATTTCGTATGAGCATATGGACAAGCCTCGTATGGGGATCGGCGCGCTATTATGCAGCGCTGTGTAATGAGAATTCCATATTTTTATGTACGTAAACGAGAAATATTTATGTTACAAGTCATTACTCACATAAAACTGATAGCAGAGACATAGTGTAGGTTGTAATAACGGTCGAATGCGAGTAAAAACCTAGTTTTTCTACGTTTTACTACGCATTCGGTTTAGTCACGACGTCGTAAAAATCGCATTTCCACGCGTTCAATCCATTAATTACTCGTTAATGATCAAGCAACACGGGATACTGATTAAATCGCTTTTTTGTGGAAGTCGCTTATTTTTCAATTAACGATCAGTACTCAAAAAAGAGATTAATGCTAGGTCATGCTTCAGTAGGATTAATGTAAGAATATTAATAAAAAAAATTGCGTGACTGTCCGGCGTACTTCCCAAAACGATTAACAAAACCACGGGCATACAAATAACTCACGAACGAAGAAAGTACATAACGATAAAAAGTGCATTTTTAGGTGGAATATTCGGAGCTAATTTAACAATTCTGCCTAATTGCAGTCGCGGATATGGCAGTCAAATAAAGTCTAATCTTAAAATTCCACCAAACAAGAAAGGATTAATACTTTTCATACGTTATTTGTCTTTAGTTTCTATGTGTCTTGTTGTAACAAGATATATTAAGATACATCGCGATATTAAGATATACAACTAAACAAGCGATATATTGTATCCTTGTTAAAACTCGGGAGTGATACCCCAAGAAAACATAAAATTCATATTGTAAAACATGTTCAAACAGAATTGTATTTAGTTTAACAACAGTTTTGTTGTTTGAACGAAACAGCAGACAGAAAGAAGTTGTCTACTTATCAATTCCGAGAGTCATTGAGTTCGACAACGTGGTTTAGGGCCCTTGAACCTCTCAATGAATCCTTTGTAAAGGTCGCTTTAATGTTTTATAAAGATTTTATGCGGTGTCAAGTGATCTTTGTGTGACCGTTCCGTCCAAGAATTAAGTAGTACAGTAAGTGTTCTAAGCAGAATACATTTCCTGCTACGTTAAGTCGTAAAAATTGGCGTTTCATACGGATTTCTAACGGTTAGTTCTCGACTTAATTTGCTTGTTTTTGAAGTAAAACTTTAGATTCGTTGTCATTTGAAATTCGCTAACTGAAGTAAAAATTTGATTGAACGAAAATGCGTAAATATTTTTATTTACGCATTTTCGTTCAATAGTATAAAAAAAATAGAAATTATTAAGTCGGCGAGAGAATGAGATTTTATATGTTAAATATTTTATATTTTTATGTAAAATATGTATTTTTAATTTATTGGTAAGATAATAAACCTTACATTTATTATAAAATCTATACTGCGTTCGAAGGAGGATAATGCTTTTCGAGTGTATGTATGAATGTTTGCATGTATGTCCATTTCTTTGGCACGCGCTACAGCCCAAACGGCTTGACGGATTGTGACGTCGATTGTAACATATCATTAGAGTCGTCTCCGTTTGCATAGTGACACAGGCTATATAATTTAAAAAAATGGCCCCTGTAAATAGGGGAAAAAGGGGGGAGCGACGTTTTTTTTATTATCACGACAATGTGGGTATCAAATGAAATCTAGTAAATTTGAAAAACAACATATATCATAATACTTTTATACTTATATCAATTTTGACAAAAACTATTATATATGAAAAAAAAAATGTTTTACGCAATTTGATTTTTTTGTTTTACTATTTTGGACAATATAACTAGTTAAATATTAGTATATATTTACTACGGTAGACTTTAAATAGAGAAAGTGTAATGTCACACCATTTTCTGCTCAGTCACTGCTAATATGTTCGGTAACGCTGTACAAACGCTCCAATTTATAAGCGAATTCACCGACCTCACGGTGAGCTACGCTTTTGGTTTCGTAACATTTCCCATTGGGTGTTTAAAAACCGGCCAAGTGCGAGTCGAACTCGCGTACGAAGGGGTCCGTACCATCTTTAAAAGACGGCAAAAAACAACAAACACGTGGTGTATGGGAGTCCTCTTTAAACATGTATTTAATTTAATTTTTTTTAATCTCAAAAAGTGAATATTCTGTGAAGATTTCAAGCTTTTACCTTGACGTATTTAATATGGAGCAAAATCACCAAGTTTGCTGTAAGGAAGCCGCTATTAAATATTCATTTTATAGTGGTACCAGGAATACATCATCTAGGTATCACGGTTCATGAGATACATCCTGGTGTCAGACGGACGGACAGACAGCGGAGTCTTAGTAGTAAGATCTCGTTTTTACCCTTTTTGTACGGAACCCTAAAAAGGTACCGATAAAATACAGGTAGGTAATAAAATAGTGGATCGGTCAATGACTAAGAGGTTCTCTATACCTCAGTGAAATATCTCAGGGCCAGATCCCGACCTACACATAAATCTGCGGACAGATAACATTGAAATAGAAATAGCTGTTATCACAAAGCGGCAATATAAGACCATTGTCTACCGAAGGGTTGGTAATAAAACCAGAACTTTACTACGCGAAGTTTCCTACGTACTACGAAATAATGAAGTTTGAACACATTTACATTTGACTAAAGGATAACATGGACAAATAATACCTTTATTACTAATGGTAATAGAATTCTTTTGTATTGCTATGTTCTGGTCTGTAGTTCCAGCGTAGTCCTTAGGAGTATCAACGTGTCTAGCTAACCTCAGGTAAGTTTCATCTCATCTCAGAGTTGCCACCTGTTCCGATTTCGAAGACATTGTCCCGCGTCCCGCCTATCGATTCTGTCCCAAATGTTTGACAATATGAATTTGAGTGAAAAGATTACATTAAGTTACATTACATTCGCTGAGTTTATACTATGTGCTTTTAAAAACATTATGTGAGTATCTTCGAAGTTTACGTGTACTATGAAAATTTCATTAAATTTTTTAAGTCAAGTGGTCGGTGTTTTATTGCAATGTTACATTCGTGTGTATGTTGTGGTCGTTTGCGGCATTTTCTGAGTGACAAGCTTATGTGGATAGATTAATCTTCAGTTTCCTTTGTAACCACGTAGTTACAAAGTTAAGTAAACGTTGTTAATTACATACAATAATAAAATAAAAACAAAACAAAGTCTGATTTTCTTAGACTGTCTCATGGGTCATTCTTTGGACCAAACTCCGAACGTCTCTGATGGATGTCCGATCGTCTTAATAATATAATATAATCCAATCGTCTTAATATATATAAAGGTGGCAACCCTGTCTTATCTGGACTTGATTACAAATCAGTTGGACTGCATGCTAGTCTATTTGTTTTCTTCTCCGTCGTTACGTCTCCCTACCTTCTTTCTTTTATATTGACCTCAAAATCTTACTAGGTTGTAAGCACTTAAAGTAATCTACC
>DWNE01003030.1:0-17490 GCA_018249875.1 Cecropterus toxeus | reverse complement strand
AGTACATTCGGATCGTATGATCAACTTTATACTCATATAGGAAAATGTTTTTTTAATAAATATTAGTAAAACTTTTAAGTTAAAGAGTCACTCATAGTCATACTCACACCTGTGAATTCACCATTCAGTAAACGCAAACACAGTTACAAAAACAACACTATTACAAAAACAAATCTGTAAATCTAAATTGGTAATGTAGGTAAAAGGAGATACCAAGATCAGTGATGGTGTTCATGAGAAGTAAGATCAATACGATCCTTTGTTTTTGCTACAGAAACTTACTTAATCAATAATTCAACACCAGTGCTCCAATGCATTCATCCCGACGTCGGGTTTATTGGCAACGGAGCCAACGTTACATAACATATTACGGGTACTTAGCGAAAGAGGCCGCATTGTAATCGGCTCAGTAACTGCATAGACAGAATGAATTAAACACAAAAGAACGAACGCTTAATAGATTCATGTTCTACTCGTGTTGTTGGCATTAGACCACACGTACACAAACACACAATAGAAAAGGTCTGACTCAGAGACACATCTTTAAATTTCACCTTACCATTATCGGCTGCCTTTTTAAAAATCTGCTGAAAATGATATATATTCACAATAGTTCCTTTAAAACATCTGCTGACTGAAAATCTCAGAAAGTGTCAGATCCTCCCCTACTTGCAAAAAGACCCAATGAAGATGGTTATGGTTAAAATTAATCTTCTGTCAATGACAATCAAAAATTTTCGAACGACGTAACTACAATTTCAACGAATAAAGCATATTAACGGTATGCATTGTACTGTAAAGCTCTTCACCTATTTTTCTATTCTAGAGGGAGAAACCTTCCAAAGGTGGGATTGTGTCGGATTTTCACACACTAAAAACGACCCAGTGGCCATAAGCCTCTTCGTAGTGCCGACTACGAAGGCACGAGGCATACCGAAGAGGACTCCGGGATCTCCATAGGAAGCAACCGGAGACCTTTAAGCGCGTTCCTCGAACATACATATCGTCATCCTTCTTGGGGTCACTTTGCTGGACGGTTCGGCCAACAAGAGGGCGGCATCCCTCGAAGTTCCGTTTAGTCGACTCTTCCCACACTCAAGGGATACCGTAGTGCTATTCTGATCCTGGAACTAGAGGAACGACAGAGAACGATCCACGGAATTTAAAAAGGAATCATTCTTACTGTATGTTGATATTAATCAAGAAATTCAACATACCACTATCCGAATCGATAATACACAAACCTTATGCAACGTTACACTTAGCGCTGCACTCAAAGCGTTTGAACAGCGATTCAAATATTTACCGAGCGACGAGAAACGTTGGCCAGACGATAATCAAAATGCTGGAAGTTGTAAGTGACCGTATGAGTACCTCGAAGCTTTTCGTTGAATGTAAACAATAAAGATAGATGCGTTTATGGTCTGTACGAGGTGTTCCAGGAAGGTACTTACCTATTTAGAAATCATATATTTAAGCAAATTGATTGATGATTGATTTTGCCGTTCCACGAATTTTCAATGGTTCTATTCTAAGATAACTTGAATTTTTTATAGTATTTTCTATGTCAAAATATATTACTCGCATACTTTGACGGTAAAAAAAATCGAAAACGATGTGAATGTTCTTAAAGATCGTGAAGCTAATTTGATATAGGCAAAATGTGTCATGCTTCCGAAAGAAAAGTCTCCTAATCCCCATGTAGCCTTAAATTGTTCTTACACTACGAGAAGACATTATAATAAACAGTTGTGAATTCACTTCATAAAACTTGAACTTTTATTATTTGCCTCGAAAGTGAAAAAAATACGCGAACAAATTAAACCATTATATTAACATCGAGGACGTTGTTCAACAACATCGCTGCATTATTTTATTTATATTGTAATGAATTATATTATTTTTTTGTATACGATTTAATCATTGCATCCGGTATACGAATGTGATTATGATGATTAATATTAAAATATGCGGCAGTAGGAGGCTTGCAGTTACTTTTTCGTTCACAAGGACGAGCCCAGATGACTGGAAACAGGTTAATTGCGTGAACCTTCAGTCCTCACGATGACGACGGCTTTACGACTAATTTTATTGTACTACTAAGTATTTTATTGTTCACTGAAGTTTAACTGACGAAGCAAAAGTTAGAAAGGAAATACATAAAACATATTTGGTAAGGATAGAAATTGTACGTGAGCATTGCATTCGCTCTTTATTGTTTGTACTCATACACCTTTGTTTAAAAAAAAAATAGATGTTAGTGAATCTGATAACACTGTAAATATCTCCGGAAAAACAGCTATTGAATTTCTACATCTGAGTTTTACTTTTGTGCTACTTCCTTAACAAAATATACACGCCTTCTACACTCATAGCCCCACATAAGGATTTTCTCCTGTGTCGTGAGTGCCATGGACACACAAACACGAATACACAAACACCCAGACCTAGAACAGAAATCTAAACTCATACATATTTCTATCTGGCCGGGAATCGAACCCGGGACCCACTGCACGACAGACCGGTATGGTGACCGATCTGCCGCGCGAGTCGTCAAATATATCAATTCTTCAATAATACATTACTCCATAATATATAATAGTACAACAGTAGTAGATAATATATAATACTAATAGTAAATTTATTAAAAATATAAAAAATACGACTGCTTAAAACGATTTTGTTCGTAATGATATATTTAATTTAACGCTTTATGTGGGTCTTCGTCAAAATAGGCAAGTAAAAATATTATAATATTTGTATTTTAGAATGTTTTATTTACTAGCTTTAATTTGATATCCATATTGTCGTGATAATAAAAAAGTGGAGTGCCAAAGAAATTATTCATACATACATACATACGGTCGAAAAACAAATTATAGTAGGTAGTTAAAATAATTATACACGCAAACCGTTGGCCTCAGTCACCTCGTAATCCTGGTGTGTTGGGAATACTATTGGTGATTATCGTACACAATAATACGCTCGGCGAGGTCCTTCGGGGATATTAAGCGATCGATGCTTCAATGCTACGTGAATGTTATACGATGACGCGACTTTTTTCATGCTTAGCGTTGTTTGTGATAAAACCCACTATCAGACATGTTATTTATACTAAGCTGTGTATCATTACAGTATGCTGTTTAAACTAAGTTGTGGTTTCGAAATAGAATACAGTGTTATAGACATTCGCTTTTAGAGAATCGACATTTAAGAAAATTTTCTTTGTTTCCAAGTTTCATGTTCATTACGATATTTTTTTTATAATAATGAAGTAGCAAACGAGCATGCATTACACCTGATACTGCCGCCCATGGACATTTGTAATCAATTTGATATATATAACAGGAATTCTATCTGAAGTCGATCATAGATGAGTTGCCACTTCCGAGGACTAAGATGATCGCCTCATATATACGAGTAAGTGAGCCGGCAACCACACCCTTTCACCGAAACACAAGAATTGCTTCACGCTATAGATAGGTGTGGTGGTGGTACTTCCCGGCTGAACTACATTGGTTCTACCACCTACAAAAAACAATAAAAATTAAAATATTATTATATGAGTAGATTGTGTCAGTTTAATGAAAAAGTACATAGTCAAAAAATGAAAAATACGTGTGTAAAAAATTTAACATCAAGAGGAGTATATACAAGAAATTGTTTTTGTCCAATTTTTCTTTGTTTATCTATTAAATCGTAATAGCACAGGTAATAGGCAGAAACATTTACAGTCTTTGCATTTATATAGGTGACGTAAAACAGCTCGTGGTACGATACCCACCGTGGATGTGTTCGAGCTTCACTTGGCCAATTAACGATACATAAACAATTATTTTCGGAAAAGGGCGTCGGGGCTCCCTTAGTTAGGTGTTCTTTTAATATTATATTCATTCAATAAATCTAACATCACGCTATCTTTTTTAACGGAATAATGTTACCGGACATCTCTAGTTCCTGGTAGACTGAATCTCTCATTGTCTTTCTTTTTGCAATCTTATAATATGATAAACTTTGTTCTAACTGTCTACCTATCAGCCGTTGAAAGTCCACTACTGGTCATAGGCTTCCGCTGATCGGCGCCCCTCCGTCCAGTCCTGAGCCATCTGATTCCAGCGGCTACCCACCGTATTCTTCAGGTCATCAGTCCACCAGGTCAGGGAGCGGCCTATACTCCTTTCGCCTATACATTATCTCCATTCGGTAACACTTCTACCCCATTGGTTATCTGAACTACAAACGATGTGGCCTGCCCAATGCCACTTCAGTTTACTAATTCTGTTCACTATGGCGGTAACTTTCGTTCTCTTGCGGATTTCATCATTAGGAATTCTGTCGCGTAGGGAAATACCAAGTATAGCTCTCTTCATACTTCGCTGAGTTACTTTGAGCTTAACTATGAGGCTCACAGTAAAAGACTACGTCTCGGCGCCGTATGTTGTCACTGGCAACACACACTGCTTAAACATCTTCGACTTCAGGGTTGTCTTATAATATCAGTTTTACTGTGAGACATAATATATATTTACTACAAATTATATATGACATTTTATTTATAAATATTTATCTAGGTAGTAAAGAAAACTCCCTGAGCTTAAAGTTATTTAAGCTTTTTTATAATAATATCCCATATATAGGTAGCAACTAACATTATTCGATAAGGGACATTACAATATTGAAAAATACATGAGGTCTCCCAAACGTAAGAGCAATTCGGCCGAGTTTTTTTTATAATATTAAAGTAGCAAACCAGTATGCAATCCACCTGATGGTAAATGACCAATGCCGTTCATGGACATTTCAGAGATTTACCTGAAGTTGGCCGCAGTTGCGTTGACACTCTTTTGGACTAAATTGGAACGTCTCAGATAAGTGTGTCTCTCTCACCACACCCTTCAAAACAAAACAAAGGAACAGTTAACACTACAGTAAATACAGAAATAGGTGTGGCGGTGGGGCCTCTTGAGGCGAACCACAAAAATTTCTACTACCATTTAAAACGAGTTCCGAAAGGATTGCAACCATATGGGGTTGATATCGTACAATAGATTATATCGATGATATATAATTAAATTTGCATTATTAATGTCACAAATGTCTATCACAGTATATAGAAGTTCTTCCAGGTAAGAATGTTCTCGGTATTATTATAGTTAAAAGTAATGGTTTGATTATTCCAATCAGGCAATGGCATTGTCGATTTGAACAGCAGTTTTAGTAGCGTTAATAAAGTAGCGTCGAATGACAACACGTATCTTATTCGATATTTTAATGCACTCGGCGTATCGGTGCTTAACGGTCGGTGTAAATACTAGCGGTGCATTAGTTTGTAGATAACTTTGATAATTTATAGAGATTGATTTAACTTTAGTGTTTGTTTGTGCTTTTCAAAACTAGTCTACTACTATTTGTCTTTCTACTTGCTTACTGAGTCGCATACTGTTGTGCCTTTAGTACGAGTTATTATGTTTCCTCAAAATAATAATTATTTACGTTTTCGTCCATCATTGCAAATTACATATCAAAGAATAGCCAAAAACGAAAAATTTACAACCTTTTCTGTGTAGAATTTTAAGTCCACATTTACAACCACAGTACAACTTGTTTGTCTAAATTTTACCGTTTCGAAGTTATTGCGAAAAAATACTTTTGTGATTTTGTTTCAACCGCTGCCGGATGTTGCCGCCACGAAAACCTTCGTCATTTTTGTATCATTAGAACTGTATTATATCAAAAATGCTAAGTTGTGTGTAAAATTTTGTTTTACTGACCTTATTTGACTGGACCAATTAACTACGTGGGATTTTTTTTCCATTTCTAGGTGTATTAGACGCTCGAAGAATATTGGTGACTAAATACTAGTAACATAACATGAATAAACATTATAAATTTAGGGTTGTACCGAACCCGGTGATAATATTAGTATTGAATATGCACAAGCAATCCTATTTATTTCTTCCACGTTTGAAGCTTCATTAGATAGTAATACGGGTTAAGCATATCTGATGCAAATATTTCTAGTTTGTGCGTGATCAGATTACTTAGTATATTTCTGGTTTGGATTTAATATCGGCTATAAACTATAATTTACTGACGTGCTTATAAGTAAATAGACGGAATATTTAATGAGCTTATTACGGGCGCTACGAATAAATACATAATAATTAATGATTTATTTTCTTTAACGGAATAACTTTTTCAAAGGTATATAGTATAGTTAAGTCATTCAAAGTTACTAAAATACTGATGTAGCTGAAAATGGGTAAAATTGTCCATAAGATGTTCAAAACAAATTTTCAAAACTCCATAATTCCGATTAGGGTTCCGTTTTTACACTTTGCGTACGGAACCCTAATAAAAACAATCATAAGTTGAGTAACATCTCTCAATATGAATATTGCATCAGATATGTCGCATGGTGTGTCTGCGGTCGGATGTGCAACTAGCCGGCAAACTTGACGCATGTTGTCAACTGACCGCGACGCCAATGTTTGCTTCGCAATATCAATGTTTGCACGCGTTTTCATAAATCATAAAAATATATTTTGTGGTTCATTTTTGGGTACACTGTTGATATACGAGCAATACTTACGTACAATATAGCACGTTTAAATGGGATACTTAATGCTTTGTCGTAAATTGTAATGACGTCAATGTACGTCTTAAATATTATAAAACAATAACGTCAATAAAAGGGAAATATGAGAATGTTTTAAAACCGGATTTCTTTGTGCATGATATCTTAGAATGACTTATAAGACTCAGAAGTTGGCAGTTACTTTTAATGAGCGTCCTATATTTTGTATCTTATGTATGATAGAAAAATACTACCTCACGCGCGTTAGTTTTAGGTGTGAGAAACTATTAACTTATATTAAAGTTTATTAAAGTTATCATCCACTAATATATCGGACATAGATGTGTCTTATGCTATGTAAGCAGTTTAAACGCAAAAAAACGAAGTATAATTATAATCGCTCAAAGAAGGAAGTTGTGAGGTAGGCAATAGGAAGTAGGTGAGCTAGTCAGGTACATAATACAAAATAATTTAAGAGCAATAAGTCTAAGTAATTACTAATAATATATAAGTATAATATAATTGCTAAACGTATGCACAGGTAGTCTGAAAACATTATGTTTATTATCGACCAGGGAGGTTATGGAGCTCCGTATCCGTAAGCGAAACTATCGGATATCCGAAATAAAAAAATATCCGTAACCATATCCGATGTAAATGTTTCGGATAATTCGGGATATGTTTCAGGACAAGTTTTTTTAGTTTTAATCAATAAAACTTAAATTGATTAGGTAGCCGTTGAGTAGTAAAATATAACCTGAGACTAAATATAATAACATTATGATAATGTATAGATGAATACAAATTATTACCCATTTGTACTTAACGTTTAAAATTCCTTCAAATATAATATCCGTAACCAAGACTATCCGAAACTAACTGTTAATACGAAATAATTACATATCAGTGCCGTATCCGAAACCGGTATAATTTTATTCCTATATCCGTATCAGAATCCAGATCCGAAATTTCGGATCCAGAACATCCCTCTTATCGACAAACAGTCATCGCCTGTTTACTCGTTTATGTGTTGACGTTGGTAATTATCTCGTTACAAATAAATGCCTTCATACTAAAACACTTAGTAATGCACCTGTGACCTGCTGTATTTCCAATAATAACTATGTATTTCCAATAATAACTCTGTATTAAATGCTCTACCAGTATATTCTAAGGTTTGCTTATTATGTTGGACTAATACCTAATACTGTTTTATTACATTTAGTTCTAGCAAACACTGAAGTAATTACTAGTTTTGCAACAATACGATTGCAATCGTTTTCTTCTTAGCAATTAATTGTCTTTATTATATTGTTGTGTAATGTGAAAAATGTTCTAAGAGTTTACCTTTTTTTTGTAAAATATTAAAATAGCAAATGTGGATGCAGTTCAGTTGATGGTAAATGGCTCCTGTCACTCATGGACTTCTGTAATCAACTCCATATAAGATCATTCTTACATGAGGTTGGCCATGCGGTTGGTTGGAGATGCGTTGTTAGTCATAAGGACTAAACTGGAACGCCTCGTATAAGTACCTATATCTCCCTTACCACACCCTTCAGACCAGAACACAACAGCGCTTAACATTGTTGTTTTAGACAGAAATAAAGTAACAAGTATTACCTCTAGTAAAGTGAAGGTTTAAGGGCACCATTATTCTCCCACTGATGTAGGAACGGGTCTTCTCTCAGAATGAGAGAGTTTTAGGCCATAGTCCACCGCGCTGGCTTAGTGCGAATTGGTAGACTTCACGCACCTTTGAGAACTCTTTTTTCAGGGTTCACAAACATTCAATGAAAATTGGTCCGAACAAGATACGGTTGATAGTTCTTGAAATATAGCACTTTTTCAATAACCGAATAACATAACTTTGTAATTCATACAAACTTTATGAAAAACAAACTAGGTTGAAAACTGTTCAACTTTATTTATTATTTTTACAATACAGCTATATTTTCTTTTCAAGATTTGTGAATGATAATGCCACGGAACCCTTCCTGCGAGTCCGACTTGCACTTGGCCGGTTTTTTAGAGGACTCAGGTGTGCAGGTTTTCTCACGATGTTTTTCTTCGCCATAAAGCAGTTACAATTAAATTCTAATATACACATCATTTAAGAAAAATCATTGCTGCATGTCTGGAATTCGAACCTCGGACCCTCGATTTCGCCAAATTTCACCCATTCGGCTATTACTGCTTAAAAATTTATTCATTGAATACCATTGCAAAACTGACACTTACACTGTTTATTCTATTCTTTGAGCAATTTTGAGCGTAAATTGTAAAAGGTTCGAGGTAAAATAAATGGTGACCGCGGCAAATATATCAAAAGTGACCCCATTTCCATCACAAAGGTGAAGGGCCCTTTGTTTCTAATATCGAAAAAGATTTATTACGCATAAAATTAGCAGTTAATACAGGAAATTGCTTCGCGAAAGAATTAAAAGCGTTTAACTTTATGCGAGGTCCCTGTCGCCCTTTGTTTGGTAACTTTTCACGGCTAAATTAGAACGAAGAGGAAATATTTCAGAGTAATTTATAACGTGATTTTACGTAATTAGGGCGGATGTCGTGTAGCTCGAACGATAATATTTTATTTTATCGGCTTAAATTTACACTGCGCGAAGCGATGAGCGGGAGGCAAGTTTTGCCGTCGTCTGGATTTATAGCGAAACTTGCGTTCCGCCTAATTAATGAAACCAGCTTCGCTAAATCGCACGGAATTCATCCGTTTCATCCACTACTGTTTTAAAACCACTCATTTCAAATTCCTATTCACTCCACTTTGTCAAGCCTGTATCGCTATTACGTTCACTAATTGAGCATCATTAAAATATCATTTTCAAGACCTCTGCGTAAAATACACCTACCGTCCTTTGAAACTGTATCGTCGACATTACTTTATCTGGCGTCTAGTGTTGTACAAATACACTTTTGAAATTCTATTAATACGTAACCTATATATTCTTATCGCGTAATTTCTCTAACGAAATTAGTTATTTGTATTTATCTTATCGTTACTAAGACTACTTTTTACCCGCGACGGTACGGAGACGGTATATGCGTTTGGGGTAAGATGATGTTTGTGCAAATCAATGTTGCCATTTTCAACTTAAATGTCCAAGTCCAACTTAAATGTGGTTTTCAGAGATGGGTTCTGGTTTTATATATATGTGTCTGTTACGACAAAAACTCACTGATAGTCCTTTTATGACTTTGTGGGCAATATTTATATGGAAATTTAAAATAGAAATGGCAGCTCCCGACGCATTTTCTTAGATTTTTAATTAAAGTTCATAGGGAGTTGAATATGTAATTGCCACATCTACAAGAACCAAATAGTCGAGGATAATTTGTCTTATTCTTTTTTTTTATTACATTTTAATCATTGTAGTTTTTCATTTATTTTTTATTTGTTGCCTTTTATATTTTACCTACTGCAGTAAAAATAATACGGTTATTGAATGCTACATAAATTTCTGTAGAAATATAACAATATTTACCTTTATCAGTTAAATTCTTTGCAAAGTTCTTTAAAGCAAGCAGGCCAGCGAATATTACATGCAAATCTGAGGTAATTACTACGAAGATCCTATTCGTAAGCTTAGCAAAAGCGCGACGGCAATAAGAAAAGGCCCATCTTTGTTGTTGTTTTCAGGTCGCCGTTAAACTTTCCTACCGGTATCGGGGGAGGGGGGTTTCATTACAGCAAAGAGGCCACAAGTCGGCCGCGGCGCAGGACGCAGCCTACGGATAAATATTTCCACAAATTCCGCCTTTATTTATTCTGACGCTATTGAGATAAACCATAATGGCTCTTTGATGTGGCTCCGACTTAAAACGCAGCTTAAATTTGAAAGTCTTTGATTGATTCCTCGCATAATTTTGTCAAACGACGCTACTAAGTATCTATGATAAATTTGTGCGGAGTTGTAATTACAATTATCTAGTTAAACATTCAACATTGATTAGGTGTATTTTGTTTGTATAAGATAATTTAGAATCGCTATTCGTGGAGATAATTATCTCAAACTTATCTAAATCAAATTGTTTGTATTACGAACTCGAAGACATTCAATTAAATATACCTACTTAAGATTATATTTAAACAGATTTCTTACGATAATTTCGGTCCTAATTAACCACGAGTTCAAACGTTGCAACGAGCTTGCATGTAGTATTTGAGTAACATGCTCCTAGGTTTATACAAATATCATTAAGCTAGCATAATATGTGAAGTAAGGCGTAAGGTGTAAGAAGAACTAGTATGTTCGTCCGGAAAAGGTATCACCACCATATCTATTTTTAGTGTGAGGCAGTGTGTTTCTGTTATGGTTCCTGTCTTAATTTTATATGAGGCGATAACCTTAGTCTTCCGGAGTTAGCTCCCGCCCTCCCTTAATTTTTATGTTATTCTAATTTTATTGTATTGGTTGTTATAGCGGCATCATCGTTTGTGAAAATTTCAACTGTCTGGGTGTCACGGTTCTCGAGATACAGCCATAAAAAAGACAGACGGACAATGGAATCTTTGTAACAAGGTCCCGTTTTTCTCTTTGGATACGGAACACTTAAAAATATATATGTATATGCTCGCTTGCTACTTCAAATACACCTTTTCCTTTTCTAATAAAAATATCTGTTTCTTTAGCTTGGTGTGGCGCGACCGGGTGCCGAGGCCACTGTCGCAGTGCTCGCTGCTTGCGTCCCAGCAGCAAGCCGCGCGCGACCACCGCTCGGACGCGCGGCTGCGGATCGACGCGAAGGTCCTCGTGATTGTCGAATCGGCGTACTCGCGGCTCGGACGCGACATTGCCGAGCTGCTTGTCGCTAACCGCATACGGTGAGTGTTTGCTTTTTTTTATAAGAATGCAGTAACTAACGAGCATGCAGCCAACATGATGGTATGTTGTTACTGCCACCCATATAGAACAGGGGTTTTATCTGAAGTCGATCACAGATGCGTCGCTACTCCCGAGGATTAAGATGGTCGCCTCATATAGAAGTGAGAACAACCGGCAACCACACCCTTCCACCGAAACGCACGAACTCCTTCATGCTAGAAATAGGTATTGCTTGTTTATTGTGTGCGGGTTATACCCGCGTTTAAGTCGCGTTGAAAAAAATGTAGCATGAAGTACATTACGCCGAAATCGATAAGTGATAGCCGGCTTCAGTGTTCCCATAGCCACATATATTAGCGTCGGTAACGGCGTCTTCGTTTATGAGTGTTATTTTTTTAAACAGATCTCTGTTTTTGTTATAAAAAGTAGCCTAAGTAATGCCTTATTCCATCATCTGTCGGTAAAAGTCCTGTCAAATTAGGTGCAGCTGTTTCGGAGATTATATAAGTTATATTTTTTGTAATTCAAAAACAAGCAAATTTGTATATTAGATACATTGTAAGACTACTAAAGATATTAGTTGCCTGTAAGCCGGTTTACGAACGATGTTTTACGTGAAGTCGTCATAAAAAACATTGATGAAAAATTGCATACTTTTATGACATGCATTAAATTATTATATCAATTTTCATTATTATTTATAATATAAAGAAGGATTTAATTCAAAATTATAATATTTCGATAAAATAACACTTATTTACATTCGTTAATTCAAATATTTTTTCTCTCTCACTTATACGCTCAGGCTCAGGCTGAACGTGACACTTTTTCGTGCGTGCAGCCGGTGTAAATCGATTTATAAGACGTTATCGCGTAAAACACATACACTACTAACAATTGTAACACACACACACACTATACAGCTAAATTATTTTGTCGTAGTTGTGTGCCATCGTGTTCGCGGCTGTGCGTGAGTGATTAACAAAATGTACTAGTTGTTCCACTGCCGTTGCTATTGACTTGATGTACGACGCGACACGAAACGACACAATTAGCGACAAGGAAGGGTTCACTAATTGTATGGGTAGTCACAGAATAGGGCACAGGGTAGGTCTGAGTGACGTCAATTAGGCGTAATTACCAGAAGTGAACCCAAAAGGATGATGAATTGATGAGATACATGAATCATTCATAAGCTACACATTTGTTTTATTACCTTAAAACGTACATAATAGTTGCAAGGTAGTAAAAAAGTACGTTTCGACCGGAGAGATACCATTGCCACACATATTACTAGAGTAGATGTTTTCCTTTTCGACGGATGGGTGTGGTTTCCGACTCACTCATATATAAGGCGACTGTCTTAATCCTCGGGAGTAACAACGCATCTGTGATTGACTCCAGATAGAAAGAATCTTTGCTATGAATGATATATGCAGTTGCTTACAGATAGTCCATAGGCGGCAGTCACCCACCATTTATCATCAAATAGGCTGCGTGCTCGTTTACTACTTCAGTCTGATGAAAAAGAGATAGACGTTCTGTTTTATGCGAAGTTAGGTACATATGTCCATGGGCGGCAGTGACTATTTACCCTCAGTGGAATACAATTTCGTTTAATACTTCAATCTTATGAAACAAAACGGATATTACAAACGGCTATCGACAACCTGTGTGGCGAAGCGGTCACCATACCGGTCTGACGCGCAGTGGGTCCCGGGTTCGATTCCTGGCCAGACAGAAATATGAATGATGCGTTTTGATTTCTGTTCTGGGTCTGGGTGTTCGTGTATTCGTCTTTGTGTGTCCATGGCACCCACGACACAGGAGAAAATCCTAGTGTGGGACTGTGAGTGTAAAAAGCGTGTTTTTTTAAATCCCGTAATCGTCAAAAGTCACGTGTTGTCTCTTAACCAGTTACCTACATGAGTTCATTAGCTCACGTCTGAGTTGACCTGTGCTCGTTGTTGGGCCACGGTCAGACTCGATGACCTTTTGTCCCGATTGTTTGTCTGCAGATATGATATGACGCGCCTGTTGCTATTCCAGAACGCTATCGAACTTACTACGCTATTGTCTCAAAAAATAATTGAAACTAAAATTGAATTTCCTTAGCCAAAAATCAACAAGAATACACCAATAGATCAAAGATGTAACTTTATTTGTATCAACGTGGTTAACAATTGATGCGGGTACATTTTAATTTTTGGAACTCTCATTTGCCGTACAAATTATTTTGTATTACATTATATTGATTTTAATAGATAACATAAACTTATACTTAATTACATTTGATTTACATTGGATTACATTAAATTGAGTATATTTAATTTATCATTTACCATACGCCATTTCTCCTTATAATTCTGCGTGCAAGTCAATTTACTTGTAAATATAATTAAGATTCATAAATTCTTCTATTGTAAAGTATTTGTCAATAAGCTACTGTAGCTTATTGACAAATACTTTACAATAGAAGAATTTATGAGTAATTTTATTTTTTGTATATTATATGTAAAGTTTTTTATATTATCGGGTATGTTATTTAAATATATTTACAGAAATCTCCTTTGGCGCATTACAATAAATCATTTATTTAATCAAATTACTGATATAAAAACGGTGGTACCGAAGTTGTTATGTACATAAATGTAGGATAGATGTGGATACAATATAACGTAAATTCTTTTAAAATATTTGAATTTTAAACAAAAAGCATAAGGCTTAATAACTATGAAAACATTTGTTGGGACAAGAACTAAGTGAACTATCTCGAAAACTTATTTTAAGTATATTTAAATTAATATTACTTTAACGTAAAATATTTACACGTTAAGATTAATGATAATTTTTACATTTTTAGATTAGATTTCTTTCGAGGGATTTAAGGTGTAACTGAAGGATTAATTACGAGCCGTCTAACCAGTTCTTGAAATATTACAGTTTATAACTTGTTGCAGGTTTAGAACATTTTTTTAAAGACGGTACTTCCTATTCATCAATCTTAACTGGTTTCTTTGTCATAACTTTACTTAATCGAGTAAGATTTTCGGCCTTGAAACTTGTACATGGCAAGAAGAAGCTATTCTATCTGTACATCTTTTTTATTTAAAAAGGCTGTTATTTGTCTAAAATTCCCGAGCAGCCACCCTAGGTATTTACAATGTTTAAAAAACTGTATGAAGTACAATTATCTGCACTCAACCAACGTGGTGGAATGACATTTATCTCCTAAATCATAAACATCATCATACCAGGTGGTAGAACCAGACTATTTCGGGAAAATAACACAGCCACAACTATTTCTAACGTGAAACAGTTCTTGCGTTGGGCTGCGTTTGTCCATGGGTGGTAGTAGTCACCATCAGGTACACTGTACGCTCATTTGCTTCTATAGTCTGATAAAATAAGATATATATGAGCGCTATGACATGAAGCGTTTCGAGAAATATGCGACACGTACTCTTCGCAGCCCTGGATCTTCACTTATTTTTAGACGGGGCAAAAACTTAAAAATGCCGCCCCTGTCCACTTGAATTTCTTTTTACCATCATTTCAGTCATCAAATATCTAATAATTTGTGGTCATTAAAACGTATACGTGTCAAGAATTCCACTTCCTACTGACTAGGTGTTCCAATGGTCAATGTTAAATCAGTGTCACTGTTTTTGACGACGTTTTTTGTTTCCTTAAGTACAAAACTTTTCACGGTCTACACATTTGGCGACAAAAAAAAAACACATCTGAAAGTATTTCGCAACCAAATACAAGTGTTCTAAAAATATTACACGTATAACAGTCAATGTAAAATGATCGTACGATTGTAGTGTACGACTATAGTACATCGTTTGCTACTATGAAATTATCGTACGGTTTGGAATACTGATCAGTGGTAAGTTGCGTATTCGTAAGCACGGTTTGAATTTGCCGCCCCCTTAACTTGCCGCTCTCTGAACTTCCCGCCGGGGCATAGACCCTGGCTTGCCCCACCCTAGATCCGGGCCTACTTCTTCGTAGCAAATGCACTGATGACTGTTCTGGTACCGCAAATGTTCATAGCCGACGGAGAACTTTTCATCAGATAACCGTCTGCCTTATCATTAGATTCAATTATAAAACGATAAATAATGCGTTAATTATGATGAAAATATTTAAAACAAGTTACCACCTCCGGCTTTTTAAGTATAGAAGTTACTTCATATCCATTACTAATTCTTACAATCATACGGTCAAATCCACAAACGTTATTAAAACAACGCAACCGCTTCTACCTTTTGCTTCACTAAAAATGAACTGCATTGAATGTTATCTTAAAAACGCTTGTTTTCTTTCAAAAGGAATATTAAAGTTGTGTTTGTCAGTCGGAGCAGAAGCAATTTAGCGAAGTAGCGAAGAAGGAGCGCAGTCTAAAACCTATCTGGTTTATTTGTTCGACCATCTTCTATGTAGCTGAATTGCTACATTTTAAATCTTTTTCCTGTCTGCTCTTGTTGACACTTGCTTGTGGCTTTTTTAGTGTTTTCATGATAAAAAATGTAGTTATTCGTCATGAAATTAAAAAAGATTAATACGATATATATGAGAAGCAAAATAGGTTGTGTTACCTAATTTATATTACCGAAGAGTTCCTTTCTGCGTGACTTACGTGAAATAATTATCATAAACCCGTTATTAGCACAGTTTTTCTGTTAAATTTAGAAAAATTTTTGGTCGTAGTGAACTAAGTTGTGCGGATTTGTAATTTTACATATTGTTGTAAGCAATTACTCTTATGTGTTTTGTATTGCATATTTTATAGATAATTTAAATTAGTCTGTAAGATGTACGATTACTTGTTATTATTCCTTCAGAATCAGAATACTTCATAATGATAATATAACTTTGAAACTTCTGGACCTGTTTGAGAATAAAACAAATATCACCTTGACCTTTGCCAGCTCATCAGAATACTATTTACCATGTTATCATGTATGCAAGAAAGGCCCTAGTTTGTATAAACACGTGAAACTCCGACGAAGAATGTGTCAGCTGGTGCTATAAAAACAAAAGCTATTTAACCCTCGCCTATCTCCCGTAACTTTTCTCTCGAATCGCGCATTCACATTTGACCCCAAAAACATTACGTTCACGTTTGATCTCTGGAAAAAAATTGCTCGCCTCGAAAATGACTGAGTGAACAGCCATCCAAGCGAGACATGTTTATGAAATGTTTGACGGGTAAGGAATTAGTTTCCTTAACCGGTATTTTTTGCTCATCTTCTCTTCCTTCGATGGGCCTCGTGGATACTTTACTTTGACTCACTCGGTACAAACTTTCCCCCGATAGGCTTGAGTGCAGTTTGCCCAGCTTCTTGATATGAGTAACTTCTGCGATCGTTAAAACTTGAAACTGGAAACTTCGAACGTGTATAAATTTAATTAAAATTTTATTCCGAGTTTATCTAGCGGTCGGCGTTTTATGATGCAGACATGAACTATCAAATTTATTCGAACGGGTATATATTGTTTTCACTATGTTTTATACTACCACATTATAATCTACTCATGTCCTAAACAAGCGCTTTCATATTAATCGCGTTGATTCTGCTATATATATTGTACAGTTGACTTGCCATAATCCGGCCGCTGTTTTATCCGGCGCCCTCTTGTGTAATCCGACAAGTCAAATATGTGTCAATGTATGATTAGACTGGTTAGAAATAGTTACGCGGCCATTGACGTCAACTAAGTTTGTTGATTACTCCTTTTCAAAAATATCTTGACTGGATACTTTATTGTAGTCTGACTAATGCTTTGATCCGATACCGCCTTGCAAAACGATTGCCGTGGATTTACTGATTTAATTAACTTACTTGTAAGAGGACAGAACTAATCTTTAACTAGGAAGACGACAATCGTATTTATTTTGCTTTAGTACCTACCAACAAAGATGTTTTATTGTTGATTAAGTTATCAAATATTGTGATTTGATTTGCGTATGTAGTTATATTTACTACTAGCTGAACCCGCGGTTTCACCCGCGTTTAAAAAAAAAGTAATGTGACATACATATAACCGAACGTTTTTCGA
>DWNE01003029.1:0-17491 GCA_018249875.1 Cecropterus toxeus | reverse complement strand
GAACGTGGACCCCTAAATAAAACAAACTTTGTAATGTTACTAAACTCTAGCCGCGTGAATCGAAAACTAAAATATCAGAACAATCTTAATTAGAACGTAAAAGGTAAATGACATGAAACTTAAACATTTGTATTAAGTTTAAACGCGATAGCACAATAGTTAATATTATCAGTGTTCGCCAAGTGGTCGAAATTATATACCGATAAATAGATCTAATTTTTGAAATTGAGAACATTGAATTTCCATACTAATCTGTTTATACAAGTTTCCACGGTGGTTTGATAATAATATCATCCACTTCATGTGGATGATATTATTATCAAATTGACTACAGTCAGCCGAAGCGAGATTTAGCTAGAACCTACTTAATATTTTAATCGAGAACGTAGCCCCTACGCCAGCCCATATAAAGACGTGAAGTAAATTGCTTCACTCACACTCGCACTAAATGCTTCGAGCAATCTGTCAGTTTGTTGAAACTGTCTAAGGGCTTGGCGGGGCGCGGTTTAAATGTTTTCTGTAAGCCGCCGTGTATTTACCTTGTGGCTAGAGGTGTTCGCCGTTTAATTTATGAGGGAAGTTCTCGCATAAAAGGGCGGCTGGCGCCCACATCGCGCATTCAAATTATAAGGCGCTCAAATTTCCACTACCTAGTGTTTTCACTCCCTCTTAACATTATTCTAAATAATACAAGTACGTGCCTTACAACTGGGCCAATTAAAGCTTATTTGTTATTTACTTGCCAGTTTAAAGTGCATTATTTCCATAAGGAAACACAAAGACAGCAAAATGATTTTACAGATTTATTTAGGTACGCATTTTTCGCAACAATTTAAACCAAACTATTACATAAAATGCGCAGTAATATAACACATTATATAACAATTGGTCTATTATAAAGCTTTATAAACCCAACGTTGGACAAAGGTCTTAGTCAAAGTCCAATATAATTTAACTTAATCAAGAATTCTCGTAACGAAGCTATTGCTCAGTACGCCTAGAAAGTTATAGTATAATTAATGACCTGAAATTAAAATTACATGCACAACGCTGTCCAACCAACCTACATACCAAATAATTTGAATTCTAAATTGCCTTTTTCAATAAAGCACTAACATATCATACTACTTACATACGTTACAGATATTTTAGCGTTCGCTATCCGAATAGCAGTTCTATTTAACTCTTGCACCTGCTCGCCATTCGTATCTATTTAACGCATGCGATCGCACAAATGTAATGGGTCAGCTCACTGAAACACTTCGGTATTAAGCTAAAAGGATCCATTACTTACGAACGATGTAAAGCACTATTGTCTATTGTTTCTGTTTTCGGAATTCTGTCTTTGCCTGTACACAGTCACATTATTTTCGAATTTGGTCGGTTTTAAACATATAAAACTATATTTATACCTTTAGGTTAGCCATAGGTTTATTCGCTACGCTTTCTGGCTACGCTATGGTGTTGGTCATTGTCCTTTATTGTCTTACTGGTACAGGTCGTCTGCATAATGAGAATGTTAGGTCATAGTCTACCACACTGAACAAGTGCAAAATGGTAGACTTTACACACCTTGAACTTCTTTTTCCTCGCTATGTTTTCCCTTTCAGAAAAATCTGTGGACTGGGATTCGAACCGCAAACCCTCGATTAAGATTAAGAAATTAAGATTAAGTTTAACCCATGAGGCTACCAATAAGTTATCCTGATAGAAATATGGAACGAAAGCCGTTTTAAAATAACTTTGTTTAAATTTTATACGTACACAAAATTGTAAGCTTCAATCAACCACTACGAAGAAAAACACTAAAAAATAATTTGTAATGTTTATTATCACGTTTTCTTATGAATATCATAGGCTACAACATTTCTTGGAAATAAACAATTCATGGAACACAAAACAAAACATCAGTTACAGATATCATTTCACAACAAAAAACGAGAAATACGAAACAATCAAAAAAGCATTAAGGTCGCAATGGAGAGTGTAAATCAGGAAGCTTGTTGGAGCGCAGTACAGCGGGCGGAGCGGCGCACTCGTAAATTTTCACGTTATTTACTTGAAAACCACGTTCCTAAATATTTTCGAGAAAGAGCCTATACAAATTTTAACGTCCTTAATGTAAACTTTAGTTATTCCATAAGCAATAAGTAATAGCTATTTAAATTAAGCCGCTCTGATATTAAGTACGTATTAATTAAGTGACGTGAATTGTATCTATTATTATAAAAGTAATATAACTAGTTATATATTTTAAAATACCTACGTATTTTATTATGTTTTAATATCACTGAAATAGCTAATGTTTATGTAGTGTAGTAAGTGGTAGTAGTACTTAGTAAGTATTAACTGCTCTCTATGGACATCTGTAACCATCTCTCGATAGAAAAGGAGCTTCATCTGAAGCCTATCAGAAATGATTAGGTCATCCCGATTACTAAGACGGATATTGCCTCATATATAACTTCAGGTCAGAAATAGATAAGAACTAGTAAATAAAGTATGGTTCGAATAAGGACGCCGTACGAACCATATGTTTTACCATTTTTCAAAATGATTAAAAAATATTTTAATGATAAATAATTATAATGATAAGCATTTTTATAAATATACATAAACAAATAGCTTTGTTAAAAACCGGATACACGTTTAGATCTTAAAATTATTTTATGTGTCATTTCTACATCTTTTTAGCAGTATCCGTCCAAAAGTTTTATTAAACATACTGTGAAGCATTGTTATGAAATTCTGATATTCCACACCGAATGGAAATAACAAAGTCACAATCCTTATAAGTAAGCCTAAAAAATAGAGGGATCAGCCTTCAGTCGGTTGTTCGAAATGATGTCGGGGGTAAACAAATATTTGAAAATAAATAAGGCTTTGTTGTGTGCCCGGAGTTCACGACGCATCGCCCGTTCTCCACAATATTCTTCAAGAAAATACGAAGAGACAGCGTCAAGAGCGTGATTTATATCAACCATTATTTTTGTCAAAACAGCTGAAGCACATGGTATTCCGATTCAGAGCACAGCTTATAAACTTTATTCGGACCCTCTTTTGTGCATTATAGCCATAGATTTTGTGGCTACTGTTGCGGTACTTCCATACGACCAACTAATACCTTCGGTATATAAACTTGATGAAGTTCTTCAATCATTTTATTATGGTTACTAGCCTACCATATTTTATTATAAAAGAACTAAACGAGGATACAGTCAAATTGATTGTACATAACTGGCCATTACCGCCGAAATTTATCAATCACCTGCAGATATTTTGACTGAGTTGCATGCCTCAAATGTCGTAAATATCAGTTTCCATATATTAAAATCTTCAAAATAAATTATGTAATATCTAACCTGAACTTCATGTGCCAAAAATAACCTAAATTATTGTATATCTTAGGAAAATCTGAATATTAAATAAACCTAACAAATTTAAGCTAAAAGCCAGATTAAAGTTTGAACCTTTAGCAGACTCCTACGACGTCCATGGATAAGAAAGGCTGTCCCACATGATGCTTACCCATAATACATCAAAGCATCTCAACGATATAAAATCCCTAAAACATAAGACCGTAAAATAAAAATAATTCTGTGTAAATCAGTTCTGCATTACGAGTGCAGCGTGCAAGTTTCCTTCCTGCCCCGGATACAGGAAAGCGTTTATCTCATAGTAAAGTGTACCGGTACAAGTAACTACAATCTGACATACATTCTTAGTTCAGGTTTAATTTCGACTTAGTTTGAATTAGACGTCTGTACAACTGTTAATGAGACATAATATCTCAAGATTTTTGTTGTATATTGGGTATATTGATTTATCATGAGTAACTTTTTATTTAATGAACGAATAATCCAAATGAAATGATTAAAATTACTTTTTAAGCTTTTTAAATAGAAAAGCTGCCCAGTTGAATGTGAAATTAAATGCCTTATCAATTATTGGTAGCAATTATTTGTCCCTGCAATACCGAGACCAGAATAGGGCTTCTGTATTCCCTGCCTGTCGTGAGAGGCTACTAGAAGGGGCTTGCGGGCGGTAACAGTAAGAGCTCGAACCGTCCAGCCAAGTGACTCCGGAAAGGACGGCGACAAATGCGGTCGCATGCCGTCGTGAAGAACAGAAGCTACGGTTAGCACAAATTGTCACCGAGGAAGTGCCTTAAAGGGGCATCGCGCTCGAAGTACTCCGTTTGTGTTCCGTTGAAGATCCCGAAGTCCTCGACACAGCGCTGAAGACGGCCACCGGGGGGAGGCTTAGTGCGTTAAAAATCCGACATAATCTGGCTTTCTTCTGACGGGGTCGGGTGCCTTTGGAAGGTTTCCCCCTTGGGACAAATAAAAAAGTATCAATCATTATCAATTACGTTTACCTACGATTTTATATATAAAATATAATGAAATATGACATTTAAAATCATACAGTTAAAGTGTCTTGGGCAAGCGATGTAGGAATTTGTAATATTACCTTCAATTCCTGCAGCGCTTGCCCCAATTTGAATCTCCTTGGCCCATTTACCGCCATTTTAGAATAAAGATTCACTTTCCATAAAATTAACGATAGGTTTTTATTTTTATGAGAATACCCAAAGTGCGATATAAATTGGTAAATTATCATGTCTATTAGCCGGCAGTCTGTAATTTCACGGTAGAGCGCGTTTCCTCCAGCTACGAGATCTTACATAGAGAATTCCTATAGTAGTACTGCAACCGATATATTTATGTCGTTATTCTGCAATAATTGAGATAACAGGCCAATATTCTAATATAGTATAACTATATAGTACTCGTAGTCAGAATTAGACGAAGCCCAGTTGAAGTACACTAAAGAGATAAAAAAATATTTGGCTGTAACAAAGTTGTTACGGAGTTCTATAACTATAACCAAAACTCGGATATCCGAATTAGAAATATACCTTTAGGTTTTATAAAGCACACATTACAAGAGGCTTTGATTATAAGTACCAATTCCTTAAAAAAATAAGTCAAATAATAGCGAACATTTAAAAGTTCTTAACTAAAACTATTCGAATTTATAGGATGATCCGAATCTATGTACTTATATTATTTAAACAATTGTTTCTTTTTCAAACATGAAAGTCGCAAATACAGACTTTATATATTGTGAGTTATGGAAAATGTTACATGGCATCGAGGCGGAATAGGCAAGTAAGTTTTTTATTTACTAATTTTGCAAGTTACCAAGTCTATTATACGGAAGTCTGCTATTTCACGGTTGAGCGAGCCTCTCCCAACGCCAAGCGCTTACACGGACAATTCTTTTGATTATGACACCTCCTTTAACAGTCCCGTTAAATCCTCACATTATTCTTATCGATCAATGTTATTTCAAATCAATTATCCGCGTATTAACTTAAATGAAGTTTCCATTAAATAATGCGATATTATTATTTCTTCGCATTATTTATTAGAAGGATGATGTTTTTAATCAATTTGTCTGTAGGGTTTTGAAGGTTTTTTTTAAGTATTTCTGTCGCGTTTTGAGATAATTAAAGAAACGACAAACAGATTACTTGTCAGGTGACAGTATTAGATACCTTTATTATTATGTGTGTTATGTATTAAAATATATTTTAATTAGACATAACATTAACAACCATGGTATGCATTAAATTAATACCCATTTCATAGCTCTAGAACAAAATTTAACCACGTCGTTAATGATCACGTCTGTTAACATAGTCTGCAATTTCATGGTAGAATAACTCTCCAAACTAAGCGATTACACAGGGAATTCCTCTGATAATAACATTCCCACAACCGATACTATTATTTCCTTACAGTACTCTAATCGGTCGTTATCTGGTCTATTCTGGACACAGCCTCGTGCGATTTAACTTCAGTACACTCAATTGTTAGGGCAATGTGCCCGTGTCAATTCAGCTGAAAAACAAACGATTTTCTTTTAGCACTTCCACTAGCTATGCCACGCAGTTTTACCCGCGTTTATTAGAGATCAATTTATTAAAAACAAACAAACATAGCGTGATGTTATATAGCCTAAAGCCTTCCACGATAAATTGACTACGCAACACAAAAAAAAATCAACTCGAACCAGTAGTTCCTGAGATCAGCGCGTTCAACCAAACAAACTCTACTGCTTTATAATATACTCGTAATTATAGATTATTGAGGACGGGTCTATTTCCACAATAACAGAATTGTTAAATAACTGTATTATGAATACAAAGCACCTCGCTAAAAACTTTTATAGCACCTTGCGAACTTCGCTTATAGGAAAAACAAGAACAACATCGTACTTTTGTTTGATTTAACAAACATAAATAGTTGGGAACAAAAGTGGAACAATACTTCATAACGTAGTCGACAAGGCAACTTGCGGTTGGGTTTTGTTCTACGGAATGGTTGATCTCGGTGGTCCGGAGTACATCCGCCTATTGTGCACGTCCTCGCTTTGTCTACGAAAAGTTCAGTTTCCAGGGGCAGTCCAATTTTTTAACCAGCACCCATTTGTTTCACGAAATAATAAACCCGAGAGCACAATAACTTGCGGTAACCTTAAAATCACAACGTATTTGGGCAACAATGTAAAATGTACGACGCTTTTCTTTTTCAGTAAAATAGTTGTATATAGTTCTTCTGAAAACTTTAATATTAGTAAATTAAACATTAATTAGAAAACAATATTTGTAACTGTTTAATGCGATGCTATAAAAATAAAGTAATATTTCATCTACATTCACATGATTTTTAACTAGTTTAGGTTATATGAGTTAAAATAAAAAATTATAACTGTTTCATATTCTCGTAACCAAAAACCCATATTTTTTTGTTCTAAAGGCATGTATGTATTATATTGAAGGACTAAATAATTGAAATTTATAGACAGTCTGTACAAACTTCTATAATAACTAATATGCTAATGCTAATTTATAAAATTGCACCCCTAAAGATCTATCCAGAGTCGCCCAAAAAAAACAGCAAAGCTTTGGAGGTTGGAGGCCACTTAGGCCATCAACTACAAAACATTTGTAAAAGAACAAGAGATACACTTCTATTTTAATACTTAACTATACCAATTGAAACGAATGCTCCGCTATCAGCAATAAAAGAACTTATTGTGAGTTTTTATAGCCATCTATATTCATGCAGATAAATTATATTTCAGTGCCCATTCACGTTCTTAATCTGCCTCTACAAAGGTGTCCAAACGGATGTCTCGGCGAGAGAAATGGGCCTAACATAGCCGAGCGTAATTTCTGAAGAGGGTCATCAGGAAGATATAAAGCCATTTCTGTACCCTTGATGTCTTTTTGAGTGCGCGCCCTCTCGAGTCTAATGCGGAAATCTCTACTATTATACCCTGATTCACGAAATCGCTAAATATAAGTTATCGATTAGACATTTGTAACTGATAGATTATGATGACAGAAAGTTTGCTGGTTGGAGATATTGTGCCATTAATTTGTCTTAATCGCATTAAAGTATAAGTGGACTTTATTGTGAAAAAATGAAGTACCTACTAGATAGATACTGCATATTAAGCGTATTAATTTCAGTTAAACAAACGCATCGATCAATTACTTATTATATACGTGATATTTGAGTAAAATAACTGTAAAACAAACTTATAAAATAAACTTATTAGTTACTTGCGTATGATGTTGTGTATGTTTGCTTGATGTATGTTTTAATTATGTAATCAAATGCAATGTAAGTAAGTAAGTACCTACCATAAAGCCTAGTGGCAAAATTTTCGGTCCAAATGTTTTTCAGCGTAGTCAACTATTGCCTTAACTTTACATTCTGAATGGAGACCGGTGCTTAGCAGTTAGTCATACCTATGGATTAATCACTTAAATACAGGTTTTTTGCCATCACTCTATTGAGCAGAACCTCGTTCAATTTTATATGTCAGCGTCTTTTCTATACAAGCGTTCTACTTAAGGACAGCCGCAGATGTCTTGCAACCTCTCACGACTATATTGTAATGTAGCTTTTACCACACCCTTCAAAGTAAAACAGAGAAGCGTTTAACTCTGCTGTTATTAAAAATTCTACGAAATGGTGTCTATGACCACGAAGCGGTCTACCACTGGCGAATCCAGCGTATTCGTTTGAGGGGCTTGACTAGCTGAAGAAAGGCTTTCAAAAATTTTATGGCACAAAAGTTCTTCGGTTATTTAAGACGCTATCTTATCTAGGGGTACTTAAGTCCTCCTATTTCAGGATTATGCTGCTTGACGTACCGACTCAAAACTTAAAGAAAAAACACTTACCTATTGAGATTATTGACAGTATAAGTTATCTGTTTTATTGACACTTAAGTACCAGAACGTAAGAATGATTAAAGGCGTAGGTGTCGGTAATTCTGGGGATCATCAGGAAGATATAATGCTCTTTCTGTATCCTTGATGTGTTTTTAAGTGCGGACCCATTTAACCCTAACGTTCGAAACGGCCGCTCAAACTTCACACCATTATGGACTGTTTAATGAGTCGCAATATTTAATGTAATAATAATCATTTCTACTTTTATTTAGAGTTAATAAATCGATATGAATTGTACCAGAATTAAAGTGGTAATAACAGTGTTCAGGTGTCTATTTGACCTGAATAGTCACATCACTCCGTACCGAACAAGTACATCATATTTTCTTAAAGAGAAACTGTAACTTACATATAAACGCATCTCCTGTGAGCCGTAAGGCTTGTGCTCATCGTTATTCACAAGTTGATCGAAAAGGAAGATTAGAATTTTGTTTTTACTCTTATATACCCAAAGATAAATGTGCAAAATCGCCAGCATAATAATAAATTATATAAACTTATCGTGAAGGTTTAAGCCCTATTTAGAAAAGAATAATTATATTTAATTATGTATATCTATACTGTAAGAACGAGTCATGGAACAAATCATTAAAAAAACATACAGAATCCTAGAAAAACACATGCACTTGAAAAAAGGATGTTATGGAGCTCCGTAATCGTAACCGAAACTATCGTATCTCCGAATTAAAAAAATATCCCTAAAGTAACTGTATCCGATATAAAAGTTCGGTTAATTTCGGATGTGTTTCGTAAATTCGTAAATAACGCTAAAATTTTATTAGACATCTACATATAATAATAACTAATGTAACGGGTAGCAAATGATAACACAGACATAAAACCAAATTATAAGGTAAATACCTATTTCTACTTTACATTTAAAACTCCTTAAAATATTATATCCGTTACCGAAACTATCCGAAGCTAACGGATAATCCGTATCCGAAACCGGTATAATATCCTATATTATTTTTATATCCTATATTAAAAGCTACTACTACAGTCTAAAATATAAGAGAAAATATTAAATATCAAACAAATCAGATTTTTAGTAAGTAATAACAAATCGCAAGTTTTCAGGATAGTTTAAGTAAACACCGACTAATAGGATTTTTATAAATCTGTTTAAATGTATTGCTGAATAACATCACACCTTTACTTTTCGTAGATGTCATAGTAGAAGGCAGCCAAGGAATAAAATACAGAAGCATGGAGCAGAGCAATGGGCAGCAGCATCTTCCTGTATAATTTCAACACCTACAACGTGTTAGTAACATGAAGCCAGGCTCCGTAGTTGTCAAAATCCCCCATTAGGGGAGGCCTATGTTCAGCAGTGGATCTAAAAGGCCGATGGATTCGCATTTGAAAACAAAAATAGAATTAAGTGTTAATAACCACGTACTTTTTAATTAAACTCTATGGTCGACCCGGATGTAAATGTATTTTAGTGTTGCCATAATTCTCCGCGTCGCTTCGCTTTTGAATTGACAGTTCGCGGCGTCTTAACAGCTGTTCGACCATTGCTTGAATCTGAACCTCAAAGTGTGAATTTATAGCAATTGGTTTACTACACGTGTTTGTGCTTATTAGGATTAAAACAATAACGGCGACTAATATATAAACTATGGAAGACGAGGCAGGCGTTAAAGGTACTTAAATACATGTTTTACTATTTAAAATAATTGTAAGAGCACGATGCGCAACCGAAATTGCGTGTTATCAATGTTCATTTTAACGTGCTCATGCTTTTCTTTTACTTTTTATTTAGTTTCTGTGGTTTATATCTCTTTCCCAAAGCATGATTTTGATCATCAATGCCCTCTGCAGTTGCGCAAAAGCCCATCTCTAATTTAATTTAATAAATCCTGAGGCTCTTCTGAATGTTCTCTTGACCTTACTTTAAGCCGGTATTATTTAAAAACTACATAGGTTTCTCAATTATATATATATACGGTAAATCGCATATGTAGGAATCAATCTTAGTATTGCACAATAGATATCTTACAACAATGGAAAGTGACCATGTGATGCAAAAGATTATTCTAGTATCCAACGAAAGTTTTAAGGTTAAAAAATAATATATTTCGAAATCAGTGCAAATTAACAGTTGGCACTTTTATAATTTAGAGTATACATTTTAATCCAAAAGTTATAAATTATTTCATAATATTATAACATCTGGAAAAACTAGTTTATAACTTCATTCCTCTAGGTAAACAATGTTTTCTACATTCTATGACAACATATGATTTCATAGTAGTATCTTATGTTTATTAGTTTTCAAGTTTACTTCTTTTGGGGTTTGTCAAAAATATGAAAGGATTTTTACAAAATCCATAAACTGAAACAATAAAGTATAGCAAGTTTTCAGAAAAAGCTACCGACAAAATAATTTTAACATAATTTTTGTGTGTTGATGACTCTGTGTACGTTTAGTACCTGATTTTAGTTTTGACCAGACTATATTTAGTTAAAAAGTACCTAATTTTTTTTCTTTGTGAGATTAATTTATTTATAATTATTGTTAATTTCAACTTATTTTAATTTTTACCAGGTTATGTTTTGTTTGCAAATAACTAAGTTTAGTACATTACAGTAACATTATAGTTTTCTTGACCTAAACTTAGTTGTAAATTTAGTCCAAGACAACAAACTTTAGTTTTTACTGGACTAGATTTTGTTAAAGTTAAGTAATATTATTCTGCAAAAACTACCTTTACTTAACTATTCAATTATATTGGGGTCACTCTCTATGCATCAACTACATTCTCCAGCAGGTACCACTCATGATCAATGAATATCTGATTTATTATTCCTAAAAATGACTTATGTGTCATTTACACATACAGTCATTCACACATAAGTCATTTTTAGGAATAATAAATCAGTACCTATTTTTAATTTTACATTTAGTGCTATTTTCCCTTGAATAAACAAAATCAATTTTATTTTCTATGTCAATGTAATATATAATGATGTTTTATATATGTATTCATATTTCATAACATTTATTTGTTTCTAAATTTATACTTTCCACTGCAGCGCCAGTGACTCGCCTTCGAAGAAGAATGTCCGTGGAGCAGTCTGAAGATGTGAAGTCACCTGCACCAAACACACCAACCAAGAAAAGAGGTGGAAGGCGGGCTGCCAAACCTGAGCTGGATCTCATTGATGAAAATGGTAAATTGTTATTTTTTTTTTATATATTTATTTTCAGGAATAAACATGTTTAAAGTGCCTTGATTCTCTTATATTAGTGGTTCTAAACCTTAGCCAATTCTAAAAAAGTCCTTTTTTAATTAACTTTGTTGCATGTTAGTATTTCTCACAGTTATAATACTATGCTATAAGATTGTATTATTAATAATAGACTGATGTGTTACATAATAATTGAAGCAATAAACTGATTATTCTGCAATGTAGGCTGACCTAAATATCCCTGCTCATTAGTGAAACACATCTGTTAGTCTGATATCACATAATGCCATTTAAATTCAAGTTAAAAGTTATTGTGACTATATTATGAAATCTTCATATAAGTATAGTAAGATTTGTCATAATATTTAATCCATAATAAGGGAAAGGAGGGTTAATTGGTCTGGACACCTCCTAGCATAGCCAATAAATTTGTAAATTGTTTTATTCCCAATTCCTCATTAACATAAGGTAAAGAAGTTCAGGCCTTTTATTATTATTTTTTCTGATTGCCTCTTTTGGACTTCCTCCTAAATAAAACTATGATGATAATGATTAAGGCCACTTTTATTAAACATATTATAAAAAGATACTGTTAAACATATTATAAAAAGATACTGTTAATAATAAGCAAAATTTAAAATTTAAAAAAAACCCACGATAGATAAAATGTAATTGGAAAAAAGAATAAAAGAAATATATCTTCTTGAAAATGTCGCAATAATATTTTGAACTCCCTATGAAATATCTAAGAAAATTAGTTGGAGGTTTGCTATTATTCTACATTTCAATATCTACTTAAAGTACATTAAAGGTCTACCAATTATTACAATTTCAATCTCAATTTTTAGTCAAAGTGATTACTGCCCCAATGAATTATCTTAGATATTTTATCTAAGTCTTGTAAATAATTCGACTATTACATCAATAATGATTTCTCGGTTATAATACTTAAGAACCTTTTGAAGAAATAATAAAATGTTGTGTAAAGAGTAGAAGGGTAAATTTTATCATATACCCCGGTATATATTTCTTCATTGTATTTGACCATTACAGCCCCTGAAAATACCACTTTAACTAGATCAACAAAGAAAGCAATTGTGAAAGATACAGAATTAATTGAAGAGAAACCAGTGACACCTTCTCGACGTAGTGCTCGGATTAAATCTAACACTAGCATCGTGTCTGAAACTACACAAGGAATTGATTCACCTAGAGCTAAAAGAGCTGCACGCAGAACTTCTCAAGTTGGTATGTATTAATTGTGGATTATAATCATTATTCATTATGATTTAGATTATTAAAAAAATATTTTGATTTTAACAATTACTAATAATTCTCTTCTATCGTGCGCCGATATAGCCCTTAATTAAAGAAATGCTAGTTTGTGTTTTAACTCCCCTTGGTTGATGATTTAACTGTACAAAACATTTATATTGGTAAATGGCAAATATAAAATAATCACCAAATTAAAAAACAAAACTTTTACAATGACAAACATGGAAGAGCAGATATTCTATATATTTGTAAATAGATAAGACACATCTGTCTGGGATTATTTATAGCGGTACTTTTACTTCATTTAATATATTGTTACAGATACTATTATTTATTTGTAGAAAATTATATACTTATATACAAAACAGCAATACATATTATTTATACAAAAAGTATATAATAAAGCATAACTTTTTAAGTTACTAAATAATCATTATAGTAAAGCTCTTATTACCTTATGTGCATTCTATTTTTAGAATTAAAATAGTTAAAAGAAATAATTTGAATATTTAAAAGATGTTTAAAAACACATACTTTGCAATTTTTTTATGATTTTAGGCAGTGACACTGAAGCTCCGCTTACTCCTGCAAGACAGACAAGGCGCACACGAAAAGATTCTGCATCAAATGCTGAAAAAGGTGAATATTTTTCCTTGCTGGATAATTATCACATTCACACATTGGTTACCACATATTGAAATCTATATGATCATACTAAAACAATCTACAGTAATACTAATTTTGTTTCATAAATGCTGGACAATAATTACTTTATTTTTTTGATTGCAGTTGATACAGTAACAGCTGAAAAACCGATAGCGCCTATAACCGAAGTCATTGTAGAAGAATCAGAACCGCCTTTACAAAAATCTCATATAAATAATGAACAAAATCATTCTCCCAGTGGGCTTCGAAAAAGTCCCCGTCTTAGTTTAAAGAAGAACAAAAGTAGTGATATAGTGGATGCAAATGATTCTATAAATAACGAAGAGGTAAATGTGTCTAAAGACCTTGATAACTCTAATAAAGAAAATGAAACAAAAGCAGAGGAAGAATCTGTCAAAAATATATCATCAAATGAAATTAGTAATGATTTATCTAAGGTAGACAAAAACAGACTTTCCGCATCCAGTGCCGAATTATTAAAACAATTGAATAATGAACCAGATAAAAACAAAAATATTTTAAACAAAAGTTACTCATTAGTGCCAGATACACAAAGCTTTAAAAGTAAAAGACATAGATCTAAATCATGGACGACTCTTGCTGATCCCGAATTAAATGATAATAAATGTTATAGTGATAGTGAGAGTGCAAAGAAAAAAAGAAAGTCTTTAAACAGATCTAACTATGTTGACATACAAAATAATAATAAGTTGAATGTATCAGACAGTCAGAAACAAAGTAACTTGAAGGAAGTTTCTGTGAAATTAGATAAGAGTGTAGTTGATTCGCCAACTCGAACTGAAAAACAAAAATTGTCATCACCATCAACAGAAAATCCTGCAGAGACTACAAATTTGGAAAGCCTATTCGAAAAGGATCCTACCAATACTTTACGAACAATGGTGTATATAGAAGAATCTGACTCAAATTCAGAAAAACAAAATGTTCGAAATAACATGGGGGATGGAGATCAATGTGTTCCTGTTGTTGTATCTCCTGTTGATAGGGAAGATATACATTCACAGGAAGAAAATAATGAAAATAGTTTCAAATTTGGCAAAGATAATCAAAAAGACAAAAATGACAGCTGTGAACCTATGGACGTTGATGAAACTATATCTGACAATATTATACCAAGTAACTCACTTTCTAAAACATTGGATACATCTGAAAATAAAGCCTCAGCAAATAATGATCAAATAATGAATGATAGCGTTAGTCAAAGTAGTAAAAGAAGAAAATCATCTTTAACATTATCAACATCACAAAACCTTGAAAAAACAGCAAATGAGAATAAAAGCACACTAGTCCTGTCGCAACTCAAGGATATTTCAAATGAAAACAATGAGTCGCAGTCGCCACAAATTTCTACGCATAAAATGTTGTCGAAATCTGACCATGCATTAGATGTGACTCAAGATAATGAAACTGAGAAAAAAAATCGCTCTCTGAATTATTTGACCAGCACCCCTCTTCAACAAAAAAGTTTAGTAAAACTTGCATTGCAAGGGAATACTTCGGGCATTACTTGTAATAATACGAGCAAAATAGATAAAACTTCACAAAACATAGACCAAAATATTTCAAGTACATCGAAGTTGTCCGACAAATCTGAAAAATCTTCAGACGAGTCAATGTCAGATGAAGAATCGTCGCAGGAAGAAAGTAATTTTGTGGATAACGAAGCAGAAGAAGCTAGTGATGATTATGAATCAGGTGACAGTAGAGATGAAGACGAAGAGCGGTATGAACAAGAGCATGAAATCATAGAAAAAGGTGAAACGCTCACGTCTGAAGATGAATTATCCAATGATTCAGAATATGAAAAAGATTCATTTATTGTCAGTACAGATGAAGAAGATAATGAGTTATTGGATGGGTCTGGAGATGATCTTTCTGTGAGTGACAATGAACTTAAAATGACTGCGAAGTCGAAACAAAAATACAATGAACGTAAGATGAAAGAACAGAAAAAAGCTTCGAGAGAAATGTTTGAGTCAAGGCATAAGCTGAATGCATCAAATAAAAGTAACAAATCAGTATCATCTAAAATTAAGAGAGGTCGTGCAGTGTTAGACTCCTCTGATTCGGAAGATGAAGATATCCAAGTGAAAGTGAAGAAAAATAACAAAATGAGATTAGATTCTAGTCACGAAACTAGTGTGAATAAATCATTGGAACATAATTTAAGTACCCAAAAAGATAAAAGCTCAATCAAATCAATGAATAATGAAAGTGTGAATAATGAGGTAGAAATGACTATTTGTGATGAAAATACGAATGACGATATTGACCCCTTAACAGTTGAAATTAAACAAGAATCAAAAACGCCACAGAAAAAATCTGCAAATACTTCCGTTAAGTTTATTGACACTGAAAATCTCCAAGAAAATGATGATGATAAAAATAAATCGCGAAGTAATAAATCGTTAGTTGACGATCCGCTTAACGAATCTAATGCTAGTGATGATAGTTCAGAAAGTAGTGATAATGTACATATTCAAAATTATGATTCCATTCTGAATGAATTAAACAAGAGTAATAAAACCAAGAAAAACAAAGATTGCGACATTTCTCTTAATATAGATAAGAAAACCAAACCAAAGAAAACAGTGCCTATTGTTGATCAACTCAACCTTACGCAAACCAAACTAAGAAAGAAAAAGAAAGAAGTTAAAAAGAAGCAATCTGAGGATGAAATTGATGCATCTAACGAATCTGCTGAAGAGAAATCTGAAAAATCCATTTCAAAAAAGGAGTCCACTAATAATGATAGTGATGATTCAATTGATTTACACCTTCTATTCTCCGAAGAAAGTAACAGCAGTGATGCTATGCTAAGTAAAGATAAAGAACAGGAAAAGAATGGAGACGATTCGTTTATTCCATTGAAAGAAAGCCGTGGCAAAACAAATATCCTAGAAACATCTGGTGAGTTTAATGTATTATTTTTTTTAACGGTCTTACGAAAGAAAAGGGGTGTATATTCCTTATGTATATATTTTTTTGTACTAGTTATGTTCGTATATATAAAAATATTCATAAAGTACTTTACAAAATGTTTATAAGTATATCTTTTTATATATATTATAGTCACAGTATGTATTTATTCCCCCGAGCAATTTTTTTTTTCCTTTTACAGTCGTCACTGATATAACGCCTTCTGAAAGTGCAAAAAAGAAGAATAAAAAACGCAAGTCCCTCAATCAGTCTCGTATTGTAGACGACGACAATGGTAAATCATTTTGATATATCTATTATCTATACATATAAAATGAATCTTATTTCCCTTGGTTACACGAGAACAGCTGGACCGATTTTGTTAATAATTATATTGTTGAGTTTTTTTATTGTCAGGAGAAGAATTAGAGAATAAAGAAAATAATTGCAGAAACAATTTAAGAAAACCTAAGTTTAATTAAGAAAAGTAAACTTTTTATTAAGAAAACCTAAGGAGCTATCATGACATAAAATTTTATAATGTAATCTTATGGCGTTAGACATAACTGCCAGTCTTACCAATTCGAATTCAAAATTCATAGTTAAGACAAGGCAAAGCCTTTCGGATCAGCCAGTCTTTAAACTTATTAATATTAGTATTTCATGTTAAAATTCATTAGACATTCATTTGTTTCATGTGAATAATTCAAAAATAATATGTATATAAGTTCCAGCTTATAACTTTGCATTAATTATATCATTAACAACAGTAACTATTTTGTATCAATAAAGTGTATCCTATGTTTTGATGTGAAATATCTATAGGCGCAGGTAAACCTGACTGTACGGCTACGCTTGCATTTATTTATTTTAGCGCCATCTGTTAGACAATGTCGGAACTATTAAGTATCAAAAATAACTAAGTGGGCTGCGGTGTTCGCCTTAGTGCGGGACGCTGTTCGTGGATGGCATTAGTTTCATTATGCTATATATTCAGTTTCTGTCGCAATCTTGTCTTTTTGAAAAACACGATGTTTTACATCTGCCAAGCGTCCTGTGGCGGCATTTTTTTTTTTATCTCACCTTTAGGCTCAT
>DWNE01003028.1:0-17491 GCA_018249875.1 Cecropterus toxeus | reverse complement strand
TTCATATTTCTGTCTGGCCGGGAATCGAACCCGGGACCCACTGCGCGTTAGACCGGTATGGTAACCGCCCGGGCACGCGGTTCGTCAAAATAACTAAGATTATTCCATAAGCAATTATACTAATATATTAATTATAAAAGATAAATTACTATTTTTAAATGATATTACACATTTTAATTTTGTATTTTAAACTTTGCATTATATTAATAACTATATAATTGCAAATATAATGCTCAGGATTCTCAACAAAAGATTGTCTTAGTAATGGACTTATCACAGTTTATTTTTATACTACCTACTTACAGTATTGATTTATAATAATCGCCCACTCTTGAAGCTAGGCTCATTAGTTTTGTCGTTATTATACATAAAATGAACAATTTACCCTTTCCTGAATTTTGTTTATATCATTTCTAAAGGCATATAAAGGCCAAAGAAAATGACTCTATAGTTATATAAATACATATATGAAAATATAAGTTTTTTACATTTCCGCTTCGATTTAGCTTCATATGGCTTTTCTAACTGCGAAATACAATGAAAACAAAGGTACACTGTATCTTTTTAAAATCATGAAAGAAAGAACGGAGTTTATCGTAATGTGTTTTATTTATATAATTAGTGTAAGTAGTGCAATGACAAGTATAAAGTTTAAAAACTAAAACCCATAACTTTATCATAATTATGTTATTGTTACTACTCACGTTTGATTTTTACATTTGATACGTGATTTTATAAATTCTTGCAATTATTAGGTGATTGCAAAGCCGTGAGCAATAGCTAATAACGTTTACATATTTGAAATGTGCTAAGAAAGGTCTTTCATTTGATACCCACATTTTTTGATACACATAATTTTTTTTTAATTCTTTACTGTAAGTCCCCTAGAGAGCGCTGTAGTCAATTTAACGTAACGTCATGGAATCTATAACCAGCAGACAATGAAGAGGCTTCTAACGACACCTTATTTGTCTAATTATGATAACTAGTTTAGAAGTTATTAGGGAACCGATGAACATCCAGAACCACATACATACAGTTCAAAATCCTAACTATCCTTTTGCTTCGCTGTCGTCGGGTAAAAAGAAAATGAACGCGTCTCGCTCAAATTAGTGTAGGCGGCGTTTCCATGAAACTTTCAGTAGCAGTTACTGTAGTTGCCGTAGCAACGGCAGTAGGTCAGCGTTGTTGCCTAACTTTTTTTAGGTCAAACAATTTATATATTATAATACGGCACTTACTCTGTTTACGTCTTTTTTTAATTAAAGTTTACAATCAGCGATTTTTTAACCAATACATTTTTGACAACTTTTCTTTATTACTACTATGTTGTTAATGTACTTTTTGATGTTTAAAATACTTGGACATGTGGACACTTACATTAATATGAAAGGCTATACATCCAATAGCACAACTAAATAGAATGTAAAAGAAAAATTGTTTGGTTAGTCAATTAACGATCGTATAGGGCATCTATGTCTGGTGAAGTTACATTACACTAGACATTGATGTAGACATAAGTTTTCAGTTTTCCGCGCGCATAGAAAGCATTGCCCACGGCAGTACGCACCGCGATTCATTGCCGGACGCTTGGTCTATGGCATTCGTAGCCATATTAGAATCGACACTCTAGTTTTAACAATATTAATTAACAGTTAATGTAATTACTAATTATATGAATTCAAACTTAAAATGCTTAATGTTAAAAGCGGGTTAATTTTATTCCATTTGAGAACAGGACTGAAGTTTTAAAGGTTGTAAATAATTAATCCTTGTCGGGGTTAAGCCATGCACGGGTTTATTTATGGTGGATTGAAGACATGCAGTGCTATGAAACTTCTCGATATTTTGTGGTAAAAGTCTCGGATGAAGTGAGCGCAATGGACGCGTGTGATGGCCAAGTCGTTGATGTTGCCGCCTTTGCCGCAACCGCGCCGGTTCCCTCTTTATTTACATCCCTACCGTCTAAAAAGGTGATTTACAATAATTTCAAACTATTTTGTAAACCTCTAATATGGGAACTTAACCATATTTATCATTAGTTAGACGGACTGATAGATTTTTTTATAATTGTTAATTCAATTAAGTATCTTTTGTCATTTTACGTTTTTACATTGTTATACGCGTCTTCATTTTTGCTGATAAAATAGTTCTTATGCGGATTAAATGTTTATTGAATGCAAAAATGTATATTCAAAACGTTGTTATCCTAAAAGTTATTGTAAGTAAAAGAAGCAACAACTTAATAATAAGTATAAGTATTACAACAAGTTCAGAATTTAGTATAACTATGGACTGCGGGAATTTTCTTACCTTTTATGAACGCAGCCGACTGAGTGTATCTTCGTGCGTTATCTGGAGAATAGAAATAATATTTTTGGAATTAGAAATAAGTATAAGTGAAATATAAAAAGCACAGGTATAATATGTATTTGATTAAAAGTTTAAGATCTTTGCATTGGCATAGTATTTAGCACCTTTGTTATTCTATTTAGTTACAGAAAACACAACAAATAAATAAAATTAGTGTCTAAGATTTTGAGATACCTCTTTATTTCTAAGGTTACAAATGCGTACGATCCCTTCAGATACATTCATATGTAAGCCTTGCGATCCATACTACCTCATTGAAACTCTAGTAGTGTGGACAAAATAAGTAGGGTATTATCTGTAACTGTTTCTCATTGTCCTTTGTGTGCCTCAAATCTGATCAGCTTCTAATAGTAATGTTATTGTTATAGGCGTCACCGCTGCCCACACAACGATGTCCCGGAGCCATTGTTCGATGTGGAGCACACAACGAGTGTGGTCTCCGCGTACAAACAAGACTACGACGAAAAACACGTCAGTCGTACTACAGCTGTTCATCATGAAGATCATCTCCGCCTCGAAGGAGAGTTTCAAGAGCCCGAGCGCCCCCGCTGGCAACCTGTTGAGCGACCCAAACCTACGAAGCCCGAAGACAATCTGAAACCCGAAGGTGATTTTGAAAAGAGACAACCCGAAGAATGGCGGCCAGGTGATAGAGCACCCGTCCGTCGTCCAGAAGATAACTTGAAACCAGAGGGAGAGTTTGCGAAGCGCAGACCAGAGGAATGGCAACCGGGAGACAGAGCTCCGGTGCGTCGTCCAGATGACAACCTAAGGCCTGAGGGTGAATTTACTACACCTGAAAAACAACCCTGGCAACCTGCTGAGCGTCAAAAACCTAAAAAGCCAGAAGATAATTTAAGACCAGAAGGAGACTTTGAAAAACGCCGTCCGGAAGAATGGCGTCCTGGCGATAGGGCTCCAGTGCGTCGGCCAGAAGACAACTTGAAGCCTGAAGGAGAATTTGAAAAACGCCGACCGGAGGAATGGCAGCCGGGCGACAGAGCACCAGTTCGACGTCCAGATGACAACCTCAGACCTGAAGGTGAATTTACTTCACCTGAAAAGGAACCATGGCGTCCAGCTGAGAGACAGAAACCTAAAAAACCAGAAGATAATTTACGTCCTGAAGGAGAATTTGAGAAACGTAGACCAGAAGAATGGCGTCCAGGTGACAGGGCGCCAGTGCGTCGTCCAGAAGATAATCTGAAGCCGGAAGGTGATTTTGAAAAACGTCGACCGGAGGAATGGCAGCCGGGAGACAGAGCTCCAGTTCGCCGTCCAGATGACAACCTAAGACCCGAGGGTGAATTTACTTCACCTGAAAAGGAACCGTGGCGTCCAGCTGAACGGCAGAAACTCATAAAGCCTGAAGATAACTTGCATCCGGAAGGAGAATTCGAAAAACGTCGACCTGAAGAATGGCGACCTGGAGACAGAGCTCCTGTGCGTCGTCCAGAAGACAATTTGAAGCCTGAAGGTAATTTTGAAGACAGAAAACCAGAAGAGTGGAGACCCGGTGATAGGGAACCAATGCGTCGGCCTAAAGATAACCTGAAGCCTGAAGGTGAATTTACTACACCTGAAAAAGAGCAATGGAGGCCAGCAGAACGACCAAAACAAAAGAAACCTGAAGATAACTTACGGCCTGAAGGTGACTTTGAAAAACGTAAACCAGATGAATGGCGACCTGGTGACAGAGCTCCTGTTCGGCGGCCCGATGATAATTTAAGACCCGAAGGTGAATTTACTACGCCTGAAAAAGAAACGTGGAGGCCAGCTGAAAGACAAAGGCCCAAAAAACCTGAAGATAATCTTAAGCCGGAAGGAGAGTTTGAAAAACGTAGACCCGAAGACTGGCGTCCAGGTGATAGAGCTCCTGTCCGTCGTCCAGAAGATAATTTACGGCCAGAAGGAGACTTTGAAAAAAGGAAGCCTGAAGAATGGCAACCTGGTGATAGAGCACCAGTTCGTCGACCGGAAGATAATCTTAAGCCAGAAGGAGAATTCACATCTCCGAAAAAAGAGCCTTGGCAACCTGCTGAACGACCTAAGCAGAAGAAACCTGAAGACAATCTCAAACCTGAAGGAGAGTTTACTACACCTAAAAAGGAAGAATGGACACCTGCTGAAAGACCTCAACAGAAGAGACCTGTTGATAATTTGAAACCAGAAGGTGATTTTACGCAGCGTAAACCAGAGGAATTCGTTCCCGCTGAAAAAGCAGTCGTAAAGAAACCTAAAGACAATCTTCATCCTGAAGGCGAATTTACAACAACAAGAACAGATGATTACAAAGTCGTAAGAGGCGAAAGAGCAGAAATAATAAGACGTACTGACAACATCATCGTAGAAGGAGAGTTTACAGGCATGTATTTTTAAATAGTCTATAAATTTAAGTTTATGTTACTTATAACTGTTCTAAATTGTGTTATTTAATTATATATTTTTTCATTACAGACGAAACAACATCACGCAGTGAGTTTACAGTTAAACCAACTGAAAGACCAAAACCTGTTCGACGAAATACTTGGACGAAAATAGAAGGAGAAATGACAACTGATACTACTTCCAAGTCAGAATACATAGATTACACCGACATTGTGGAAAGAACCACTCTTGTCACAAAGAGAACTGATAATTTAATACGAGAGGGAGAAATTGATTTCGTTACGTCAAATCAAAATGACTTTACAGAAAAGACAACTGTTGTCGAACGTCCACAAAGAAGGCGTACTTGGACGAAAGAGGACTACGACAAATTCTTTTCGACGGAAAATGTAGAAAATATAACAACAACTCAAGAAGAATATATAACACATAAAGAAATAAGAACAGAAAGACCAGAGCTCAAAAGGCCGAAAGATAATCTAAAACCAGAAGGAGAATTTGAAAAACCTAAAACGGAAGAATGGAAACCTGCCGAACGACCTAAACAAAAGAAACCTGAAGATAATCTTAAACCAGAAGGTGAGTTTGAACAGCCAAAACATGAGGAATGGCGCCCAGCGGAGAGACAAACTCCTAAAAAACCAAAAGATAATTTGAAACCAGAAGGAGACTTTGAAACTCCTGAAAAAGAAGAATGGAGACCTGCTGAACGTCCTACACAGAAAAAACCGAAAGATAATCTTAGACCAGAAGGGGACTTTGAACAGCCTAAACAAGATGAATGGCGTCCAGCGGAGAGGCAAACTCCTAAAAAACCAAAAGACAATTTGAAACCAGAAGGAGACTTCGAAACTCCTGAAAAAGAAGAATGGAGACCTGCCGAACGCCCTCAACAAAAAAGACCAAAAGATAATCTCAAACCAGAAGGAGACTTTGAACAGCCAAAACACGATGAATGGCGTCCAGCTGAGAGGCAAACTCCTACAAGACCAAAGGACAATTTGAAACCAGAAGGGAAGTTTGAACAGCCAAAACAAGAAGACTGGCGACCTGCAGAAAGGCAAACGCCTAGAAAACCTAAAGATAATTTAAAACCTGAAGGCGACTTTGAAGTTCCTGATCATGAGGAGTGGCGTCCAGCTGAACGCCCAGTTCAAAAGAGGCCGAAAGACAATCTAAAACCTGAAGGTGAATTTGAAACACCGGAACGAGAGAAGTGGCGACCAGCTGAACGTCCTCAACCCAAGAAGCCTCAAGACAATCTTAGACCTGAAGGTGATTTTGAACAGCCAAAACAAGATGAATGGCGTCCAGCCGAGAGACAAACGCCAAGAAAACCAAAGGACAACTTAAAACCTGAAGGTGAATTTGAAACACCTGAACGGGAAGAGTGGCGCCCAGCTGAACGTCCAGTTCAAAAGAAACCGATAGATAATCTTAAGCCCGAAGGTGAATTCGAACAACCAAGACCCGAAGAGTGGCGGCCGGCTGAGAGACAGACGGCGAAAAAACCGAAGGATAATTTGAAACCTGAAGGCGAATTTGAGACTCCCGAACGTGAAAAGTGGCGCCCAGCTGAACGTCCGAAACAGAAAAAACCTGAAGATAATCTCAGGCCTGAAGGTGACTTTGAACAGCCAAAACACGATGAGTGGCGTCCGGCTGAGAGACAAACACCTAAAAAACCTAAGGACAACTTGAAACCAGAAGGTGAATTTGAAACTCCAGAACGTGAAAAATGGCGTCCAGCTGAACGTCCTGTTCAAAAGAAACCTAAGGATAATCTAAAACCAGAAGGTGAATTCGAACAACCAAGACCTGAAGAATGGCGCCCAGCTGAACGACAAACTGCTAAAAAACCTAAAGATAACTTACATCCTGAAGGTGACTTTGAGCAGCCTAAGCATGAAGAATGGCGTCCAGCGGAAAGGCAAACTCCTAAAAAACCAAAGGACAACTTGAAACCTGAAGGCGAATTTGAAACTCCTGAACGTGAAAGGTGGCGTCCAGCTGAACGTCCAGTGCAAAAGAAGCCTCAAGATAATCTCAAGCCTGAAGGTGAGTTTGAGCAGCCAAGAACTGAAGAATGGCGACCAGCGGAAAGGCCAACGGCTAAAAAGCCGAAAGACAACTTAAGGCCGGAAGGTGATTTTGAGCAACCAAAACAAGACGAATGGCGTCCAGCTGAGAGACAAACCCCTAAAAAACCGAAGGATAACTTGAAACCAGAAGGAGAATTTGAAACTCCTAAACAGGAAGAATGGCGACCTGCCGAGAGACCTGTTCAGAAGAAACCAAAAGACAATCTTAAACCTGAAGGTGAATTTGAACAGCCAAAGCAAGATGAGTGGCGTCCGGCTGAAAGGCAAACGCCTACAAAACCGAGAGACAATTTGAAACCTGAAGGTGAATTTGAAACCCCTGAACGTGAAAAATGGCGTCCTGCTGAACGTCCTAAACAGAAGAAGCCTCAAGATAACCTTAAGCCTGAAGGCGACTTTGAACAACCAAAGCATGATGAGTGGCGTCCAGCTGAGAGACAAACACCTAAAAAACCGAAAGATAACTTGAAACCGGAAGGTGAATTTGAAACACCTGAACGCGAAAAATGGAGGCCTGCTGAACGACCGCAACAAAAGAGACCAGATGATAATTTGCGACCTGAGGGAGATTTTGAGAAAAGACAACCTGAGCAATGGCGCCCTGCTGAAAGGCCGAAGCCAACTAAGCCAGAGGATAACTTACGTCCTGAAGGTGACTTTGAAAAACGAGAACCTGAAAAGTGGAGACCTGGTGAAAGGGCTCCCGTTCGTCGGCCTGAAGATAACTTGAGACCGGAAGGAGAATTTACAACCCCTGAAAAAGATCATTGGCGACCAGCTGAACGCCCCAAACAAAAGAAACCCAAAGATAATCTCAAACCTGAGGGTGAATTTGAACAACCGAAGCCTGACGAATGGCAGCCAGCGGAAAGGCAAACTCCTAAAAGACCAAAGGACAATCTTAAGCCTGAAGGTGAATTTGAGAAACCGGAACCAGAAAAATGGCGTCCTGCAGAACGACAGACACCTAAAAAGCCACAAGACAATTTAAGGCCAGAGGGTGATTTTGAAAAGCCGAAGCATGATGAATGGCGTCCAGCTGAAAGGCAGACACCAAAGAAACCGCAGGACAACCTTAAGCCAGAAGGAGAATTTGAATCACCTAAACAAGATAAATGGCGTCCTGCTGAAAAACCTCAAGTTATTAAACCTAAAGATAATTTGAAACCAGAAGGGGAGTTTGAAAAGCCCAAGCAAGATGAATGGCGTCCGGCCGAGAGGCAATCGCCGAAGAAGCCTAAAGATAATTTGAAACCTGAAGGCGATTTCGAAGCCCCTAAGCAAGACAAGTGGCGTCCAGCGGAACGTCCTGAAGTTAAGAAGCCAGAAGACAATTTAAGACCAGAAGGGGAATTTGAAAAACCGAAACAAGATGATTGGCGTCCTGCTGAACGACAGACACCTAAAAAGCCTCAAGACAATTTGAAGCCAGAGGGTGAATTTGAAAAGCCTAAGCATGATAAATGGCATCCTGCAGAAAGGCAAACTCCTAAAAAGCCACAAGATAACCTCAAACCTGAAGGCGAATTTGATCGGCCAGAGAAAACGAAACCGCAGCCGGTAGGAGAAAGACCAGTGCAAAAGAAACCGAAGGATAACTTGAAACCAGAAGGCGACATGGAAGTTGTACGTAGAACTGACTACACTGCTACCCGAGGAGACCGTGTAGAAATTGTTAAACACGAGGATCATCTTAAAATGGAAGGTGTTATTGATACTCATCGCTCTAGAGATGATTATAAACGCATAGACCGAACTGAAAAGATAGTTATTCAAAAGCATGAAGACAATTTAAGGACTGAAGGAGAATTCATTGATCTTCACATTCGTAATGATTACAGTGCTACTAAGGGCGAAAGAGCACCAGTAGTTAAACCACAAGATAATCTTAAACCAGACGGTAAATTTTATAAGCCTGAAGTTGTACCATCTCAACCTGCCGAAAAGCGTAAACCGTTTAAGCAAGTAGACAATATCACAATCGAAAGAGATATTGACCTTCGTCAAAAGCAAAAAATAGAAAGGGTTGATATTATTAGGCGAGAAGACAACTTAAAAATAGAAGGCGAATTTATAGATATGAAACAAAGAAATGATTACAGCGTGGTCACTGGAGAAAGAAGGGCTCTGGTTAAACATGAGGATAATTTGAAAATGGAAGGAAGAATGGAGAATGTTCATACATCATCTTCGGATACATATAGGGTTGTTAAAGGACAAAGAGTAAAATTAACCAGGAGAGAGGATAACTTAAAAATTGAAGGAGTATTTGAAGATCACAAGCGTAGAGATGATTATAAAATAATAAAGGGTGATAAAACTGCCATAACTTACTACCCTCATGATAAAAGACCTGATCAAGAAACAGATAAGGCCCCTGAGCCTGTTAATGGAGAGAGATATACACCTACGAAACCTGGGGATAAACATGAACCAGATGGCAAACGCCCAACTAGACAAAAGTGGGCAACACCTGAAAAAACCATTTTAGAACCTGAAGACTATGTTCCAGGTGATCGCGAATCACAGCCTGGAAAACCTACTCAATATCCCCGTGGTACACCCGATAGAGAAAAACCTTCTAGGCCCTCATGGAGTAAAACAGATGAACAAGAAACAAAGAAGTCAATGGACGATCAACGCCCAAGAAGTGATCGCGATGGACATCCTAATGTATGGCAACCCGGTGAAAGACCGGAACAAATTCGTCCGAAAGATAATCTTAAGCCTGAAGGTGAATTTGATCGTCCAACCCAACAAAAATGGCAGCCTGGAGATCGCCAAGGCCCTATAAGGCCAAAAGATAAAGAATCTGAACAACCTAAATCTCCCTGGCAACCAGGTGAAAGACCAGAACAATTCCGTCCTAAGGATAATCTTAAGCCCGAAGGTGAATTTGATCGCCCTGCTCAACAAAAATGGGAACCAGAATATCATCCAGGTACGAGAAAACCAAAAGGTACCGACCATGACCATTCAAAGACGCAATGGCAACCTGGCGAAAGACCCGAACAAATTCGTCCAAAAGATAATCTAAAAACCGAAGGAGAATTTGACCGGCCTGCACAACAAAAATGGCAACCCGGTGTTCGTCCAGATGCAATTAAGCCAAAAGATAATTTGCACCCAGAAACTGATAGAGATTCTTATCCTTCGAGGACTAGAACGCCGCAAGCCGTAAATGGCCGTAGGGATCATCCAGGACCCCAAGACGATTTAAGACCAAAAGATCAACGTAGTGTCGTAAGGCATGATACCACTGTTCAATATGATTCCTCAAGGAGCTCTATTGATTCGAAGCAACTTTCTGAACGAGATGATTACAACAGATCCCAACACATTACACGGAGTGATGTCAAGACATACGATGACAAAGTGCACAAGACTGAAAGAGCGACACACGTAAAACACACGACTGTCGAACATTCTACAGCAAAGCACGTGCAGAAGGGAACTCACACTAAACATTCTACAGTTACTTCTCAAGACGTAGTTGATCATAAAGGTTCTCAAACAAATATTAATCGAACTTCGGCCCAAAACATTTTAGACCGAACAGACACGCAACATAAATCTGATAGGTCTGTTGTAAGAAACGTAAGTGATAAAAACGTCGTTAATAAAATGGATTCAAAAACGACTACTACATCTAGCAATATAACCAAGGTAATGAAACAAGTGACAGAAAAGAAATTAATAGCGGGAAAATGGGTTACTGTAACGAAAAACGTAGAAGTTAACACGATTACTGGCGGTGATGCTGCCGGTTATGGTGTAAAGAGAGTTACAGATGCAGACCATACAACTCATCGTCAAAAACCTGCCGTTGCTGAAACATCTCCAAGCCCTACTTCTACAGAACAAAGAAACATGACTACTACGAGCAACGTTCATGACTCTCGTCAACAACACCATGTAACCGATAACCAGTCAAGGCGGAATATTTCTAATACAACATATATTGTTAGAGAAGGTCACCATGACCAAGATCAAAGTCTTATAAAGAATGCCCACCACACTCAACATGGAGGCACGATAGTAAGGAATGATACTGGCGAAAATGTGACGCAAAGAGTTGTATCTTCACAGCAAACTTCGTCGACTTCAAATGTTCATAATGTAAATACACAACAACGTTATATTCATTCTTCAACGGACGGTCGAACCCAACAAAACGTTACCAATGTAACAAGAGGAATTCATACTGATCAAGGTACGAGGTCACCTCAACAACTTGGCCCAGACAACCATATTCAAAGACGACACGTTGACTCTGATGTCCAGGATATTCAAACATCCGATCACAGGACAAATTTACAGCGCCATGTTACATCCGACCATCATGCTAAACGTAGTGCTAGCTCTATCAGTAACGTAATAACAGGCCACACCGAACAAAACATTTCAAGATCTACTCACCAGTCACAAATTTTAAATAGAAGTCAGTTAAGTGACAGTGTTACGAAAACAAGCATCGAATTCCAACGAGCGATGCATGGTGGAGGAGATATTACAAATAATGTAGACACTACGCGTAGTGGTCATCACAAACGCACTTCCGATTTAGTTTCTGATGCAGCCAGTTCCAACGCTGTCCTACATCGTAAAGGCGTGTCATCCGCTACTGAAGCTCACCACTCTATAAGCTCAACTGCAGCGGCACAGCGTAAGAGCATCAGCAATCTTTGCGACCGAGGTGAATACATCAGCAATTCTACGCAAAGTACTGATAGAAAGAGCATCAGCTCCATGCACCGTTCAGCTCGTGAAAACATGGCCGTGATATCACAACACACAGAGAGTTCAGATTCTCGTCGGCAACAAAGAAGGGACGGCCAATCGACCTTGATTGTGGAACGTCAACCTCGTGGTACGGCGAGGGACAATCTTCGTGTAGGCGGAGAATTCTACGGCCAATCGGAAGCAAAGGCTTACGGCAGTTTTTCGCGATCTGAACATGCACAAAGAACAGAGCGTTCTGAAAGGGTTGAAAGAGTGGAACGCCACGGTCGGCAACATGGTAATACTTCGCACTTTGTTTTAGGCGACGGTAGTACTAGCTACAAACGAGAGTACACCACCCATGTCCATGGTACTTGCCCTGCAACCTTGTTGGATTCCTCGCGCACTCCTTTTAAACACACGCGCGATTCTCGTGAACATAAATTTTACTCCTCTAAAGTAACTCAGCAGTAAACTTCTTTCTAAATAAAGACTAACTGATAACTATATCATTCCTTATTTAGTGGCGCTTTAAATTTTAATCTTTATTAATTTTGAACTTTATTATACTTCAAATTATTTAAGTTAACAAATGCTACATTTGTATAACAAACGTGCCTTTTTATAAATTATAAGAGTTGCATAATATTTTATTGAAATTTTAACATTAAATTATAATGACTTTATTTATCTTTTGTTTTTGTCAAACTTTGCCATGTAATAAACTTTTATACAATATTCATCTTCGTTTTTTTTCTATCATTTACCTTATATTGTCCTTTATTTATAAATTAAGTGGCTAATATGTAGGCTTATAGGTAGGTTTCAGATCAATATTGTACAACTAATGTCTCATAGTTGTACAATATTGATCTGAAGCCTACCTATCCAAGAAAATCAATACTTAATTTAAATTAGGTTACATTATAAGTATCTATATATTATGCTTCAAAATATATGCAACTTTATTAGTAAGCATCCCAATTCTTTTATATCCAACGATCATTTCAAAAATCTTGAAGTATTTTGTCAAATTACAAAAGATCGTGAAATTGAACGAAAATTAGTATTTTAGTTTTAAAGATTTCACTATATAAGTATAGGCTATTCTTTATTAAAACACATTATAAAGTAAATCAAATTTTAATATTATGTACTCGTAAATCGAAACTTACTGAAATAATAAATATTTATAAATGAACACCCCCAGCACAATGTACTATCACAATACATGCTCTAAAATGCTTATAAATAAAAAAAAACACCATAAAATCAATACTAATTGTAAGGTAATAACTCTGAATTACTGTTTTAGCGTCGAATCATTATTCTCTGAACTCTGTAATGGTTTTAGTCGCCGTATTCTTTTAAATCGTCCGAGATCTTCCTCATAATTCCGTGGAAGTGAACCAAACGCGTCATTTTCTTGGTAGCGCGGGGATAACTGATTAACCCATTCAGAGATTTTATTATCTTCACTTTCTGATACTATAGTGTTTATTTGTTTACATTTCTCTTGGTCATTTGCATTATTTAAGGAATTATTTAATTCGTCTGCCGTTCGTTTGGAGCGTGAGACTCCGTTGTACATCATATTATCATCTACACCCTCTATTCCAGACAATACAGCATCCGTATCTGATCCTAAACGCACAGTCTCAGATTGTAAGTTATTAGTATCAGCGTCATTGGGCTCAGAATTGTGAACGCAAGTTTTTGAATTTTTCTCGCTATCGTACGTGGAAATATCCGTGTCTTGCCGGTTTAATTCACCAGATTTGGCAAAATTTGCTCGTCTATCATAAAAACCGTCATCCTGAAATTCACCACCTTCATCATTGTCTTCCTCATTATTTTCAACAGCATTTGAAAAGAATGGGACTTTTAGGTTAGATATATAATTACCATCCCTCTTTTGTATGATTTTATCAGAATTCTTCCTCTTTACGCGTACTAAAGGTACCATATCCGATCCAGGATTGCTTACATCTTTACTATTAGGAAATGAGTTCTCTAAAGATCTAATAGAATCTTCATTATCGGAGCAAGCTCTTTTATTAACATTATTATTGAATAAATTAGATTCCTCATTCCATAATTGTGACATATCTTCATTTTCGGAGGAATATAAATCTTCATTATTTAGGAAACTTAATATTTCAGGATCCTCAAATTTTGACTCGGTTTGAATAAAAGCGTTTGAGTCCATTTCTCGTTTCTTCTGATTTTTAGACGCCCCATGTTCTGCGTTTGTATTGTCTTGAATTTTATCTTCTCCTTGAGGGAGCTTCAGATTATTTTCACTATCGGATTTTTCTAATTTTGTATCTTCTGTACCGTCTATTATGTTAGCTTTATCACTAAACTTTTCAGAACTACTTACAAATTCAGTCGAACCCGTTCCTCCACTTTCAGATATGTTCGTATTGTATGAATTTTCAGTGCTAAGGTTCATTGACGATTCTACTTCTATATTTGCTGAACCCTCTTGAATTTTAATTGCGTCAGACTGTTCACTGCCAACAAAACTATTTTCATCATTAGCACCAGCTTTTTTAGTGATTTCTCTCTTATTTATATTTTCGTATTCTTGTCGAGAACTATCTATTATATATTTCAATAGTGTTTTTTTGTCTTCAGATAGAGAATTTAATAGTTCGTTTAATTCTTTATCAGTCAGCTTTTTTATATGACTTTTTATAGCAGTTTCCTCGTCTTCATCTGTACTCTTATTAATTTGAGTTGTGATTTCTGTAGCACCAGCGGATTCTTCAGATTCTGAGTTCTTTACTTCGCGCCTATCTCGATTTATAGTATCATACTCATTGTTAAATCCTTTTAAATCTGTCATCTCTTCATCTTCATCTACACTTCTCATAGTATTATACTGTTTAAAATATTTAGCTGGTTCATTTTGGCCGTCAGTTGCATCTTCACTATTTTCGCTTTCACGATCATGTAGTTTTTCTTTGTTTTGTAACAACATATTGTATTGGTTATATTCAGAGGTCCTTTTGACATCGTTACCAGTCGCCAACATTTTATTATAGTACAAATTAGCGTTTTTTTCGTGACTATCATCAGTAACGTCATTATTGTTTTCCAAATAATCCTTATCTGGACGGGCACGACTTTCATCATTGGAGTTTGATAAGTCTTCGTCTTGCAAATCCTCTTTAGTATTAAGTTCTTTACCTGGAAACTGTTAGTACCGAATTATTCATACATTCACTGCATACACTATACGTTAAATTAATTTTTAATTAATTTGAATTAAATAAAACAGTACGAAACCTGCACCGAACTTACTACGAGACAGCAAAGTATTATAAAATACCTGTTTTAGTGAAGATTTTTGTCCATTAAATTCATCAAAATAACTATCTCCATCTGAGTCCTCTTTAGCTTCCCTAAAATACGACGATAAATGTTATAAAACAAATGATTTACATTGAAAAGAAATTGAAAAATTATTAGTAAGGAAGAAAAATAACAAAATATAACTTCAACTATGAGGTCGGAAGCTTTTGGCATGGAATTGGAAGGTGTAAAGAGTAAGACGTAACTTAATGAGCGTCGCCAAAATAGGCCCTCTCTTCCCCTTCTTAACGGTTCAAAAAATGTTCTGCAGATTGGCTTTCTATCTTTTGCCATCCCTAAAAGGAGTAGTTGCCTCTCTTGAAATGAAGACTTCCTCCTTCTGACTCATCGGCTGACAACGCCCGTAATAATATCTTGCGGTAGGTAATAAAATAACTTTTTAGACAAAAACTTACCTATCATAATCTTCAAGAATGCGCGAAGGCCTGCTAAATGCGTAAACAACTAAGCAGCATATAACGATAATGCTAAAAAAATGCATATTTGTATTCCGCATCAAAATAATCCCCAAAATGTGACAAATTATCGACGTTTTGATTTTTTTTCTCATAGATATAAAATGTAAAATTTTAACTGCCATATAATAAGTGCATATTGCACAAAACCTTCGAGGTTTTATTATCAAACTAGCTGAGCCCTCCGTTTTACCCGCGTTTAAAAGAAATGTAATGATTTCTGTGTAGCCGTTAAGGTTGACATGCGATGGAAGCTTAAAAATGGAGTAACTTCTCCCGTTTTGCGTACGTTTCCCTTCACTGCTCTGATCCTATTAATTGTAGCGTGATGAAAAGTATACTATAACCAGCTCAGGACTATGAAAAATAATTGTACCAAGTTTCGTTAAAATCCGTGGAGTAGTTTTTGTTTCTATTACGGTTATACAGACAGACAGACAGCAGACGGACGGACGGACAGACAGACAGACAAAAAATTTACTGATTACATTTTTGGCATCAGTATCGATCCCTAATCACCCCCAGGTAGTTATTTTGGGTATATATTTCATGTACAGAATTGACCTCTCTACAGATTTATTTTAAGTATAGATGTGGTTGAGTGGTTGTCTACAAAAATAGTCATAACATGTTGTTTGATTATCCGTCTGAGAACTACTAAACCAATTTGGATAGGACTTTCACTCACTGATTTCAGTCTTTCCTTTTGGTTAATATGCCTGAACTCGCGGATCCGATGGCCCACGAGCCGAATACGGTCCACCTTAGCTTATGATTTCACGCGATTAGTTTTCGGAGAAGGTAAAATATTATTTAATATATGGAAACCTGAAATAACTTTTTCTACAGCATATTTATTGGGCGGCAAAATTTTACTAGCACTCGGATGGCACGTCTTAGATGGCGGGCAAAGACCTGTATGTTTCGTTATCTAATTATCGTAGTTCTGCCCAACCTATGTTCCTCTAGTCTGTTTTATTACGGTCTACGACCACCTAATTGGTGATTCCTAAGGCCTGATCCGTTAACAATCTTATTTGTGTTGCTACTGTAAAAAGTTTGCCCATCATAAAACATCGATTCGGTAAACATCGATATAGATTTGTTACTATTATCGGTTTATGTCCTTCCATCATTTGCCTGGTAGTTGTGGGGCGAATAAACCTTTATATACAAAGGTTTATTCACCCCACAACTACCAGGATGTTATGGATATATATCCATAACATATCCTGATATTTTTCTAGTTAACTTGGCAAAATATCACGTAACGGCTCAGTTACGCGAAGATAGCTTGTTATTACGGTTCATGGCATATTATAGGGTATTTATCTTTATGCTTTCTATAGGCCATATTCCCGAAACAACAGGATTGGAAGAAGGAAAAGCATTATGTGTACGAAAAAAATGTTCTCATAACAATGTTTGTAAAAGTAAACTCTTCAATAACATTTTGTTTAATACAGACAGATTAGATAGATAAAGGAATATCCGCCAGTCATGCACAAAAAGATAGATACAGGAATATCTAGATTCAGGAAATGTATTTAGCTTTTAAAAAAACTGCCGTCACAGAACGCCTGGCAGATGTGAAACATCGTGTTCGTACAAGTAACATGAATAATAGACAAGAACTATAGAGCATAATGAAAACGAAGTCGGTTAATGACGCCTACGAATAGTACCCCGCGCTAAGTCGAACTAACACCGCAGCCCGCTTAGTTTTATTCGATACTTAATTTTAATACGATAGTTCCCAAAATGTATAACAGATAGCGCAAAAATAAATAAAGGCAAGCATAGCCACACCAAAAATCGTTTTTTTTTTTGGTAACGAGGGGGAAACCTTCAAAATGTACTCAACGCCGTAGGAGCGACGCCAGGTTATGTGGGATTTTTACCGCACTAAAACCCCCCCGGTGGTCGCCTTATGCGACCACACATACCGCTGTCCTACCCACCCCGGGTACCCACCTGCCTGGAAGATTGGAGCTCGCACCCACTCTTGCCGCGCGCAACCCCAGAAGCCCCTTTTAGTCGCCTCTTACGACTGGCAGAGGATACCGTAGC
>DWNE01003027.1:0-17496 GCA_018249875.1 Cecropterus toxeus | reverse complement strand
AAAGATATGTAAGACGAAGAAGATATAAGACTGGTTTGTGTACTGGACTGCGTCAGCATGAGGGTGATATTTTCCGAGCTTGTATATACACGTATGAACGTCCATTTCTTTGGCACTTACATCACACGAATAGAGCTAGTAAATAGAGCACACCAACTATGTGCATATCATAAACCTCTTATGTAACTATATCGTCGAAATCACATATAAAGCTTTAAATTAAATATATGACAATAATACTTAAAAAACCCGGTTGCTTAAATACAATGAACTGAAACTGGAGGGAAACAATCATTTTAAGGCAGTCAGGTTTTTTTTTTATTATTTTTAACGATGTTAATTGTTCGCTTCGGATGCGCTTTATACTAAGTTAGAAACCCGACTAAAGACGTGTTAAACTATACTCAGTGAAGGAATCTGTTGTCAAAGATACAAACTACGAGATACTATCCTAACTTTATAAAATAAAGTACTAACTCTAGAAAATAAAATAAAGTTATTAATTCTTTGCGTACTCGCATTATCTCATGGCTCTGCCTGCTTACGTCTTGTATATCGTGACAAAAGTACTCCATGTGTTAATCCAGGGCATCAACTATTGGCACGTTAAATTAAATTTAAATCTGATCAATAGTATGTGAGTGAAAGCGTAACAAGCGTCTATCCATCCATCCATTCATCTTCTCAAACTTTCGCCTTTATTTTATTATTATTAGTTACCAGATGGTAGAAGCAGTGTAGTTGACCGTGAACGTAATACCGCCACACCCGCATCTAGCGTAAAGCAGTTCTATCGTTTCGGACGAAGGCTATGGTTGCCGGCTCACTTATACATAGACGAAGCGACCACCTTAGTCCTCGGGAGTAACGACGCATCTGTGATCGACTTCAGGTGTCAGTCCGGAGTGAGGTAGTACCTTACATGTTTGTTACTTCAATGTGATAAAAAATCATTTACAATATTTAGCTTTGACAACCAAATTGTTCATAAAGCGAGCAAATATTTTTGTTATATTTATTATCTGAATGTGTTTAAATATCCTATTATATTAAAGGTAAGTTCTGCCAAGATAAGATGCATTTAAATAAATAAGAGCGTAGAAATCAACCTTCAAAATAATAGGGAGCGAGACCAAAGCAGCAAATAGAGCCATTTACTTTATCTGAAAGTAATTAACATTTTGCACAGACGTCTTGACTCCTCATTAATATACGAATACAAAGCTGCTTATTCAAATTAACGACTCACTAATTTATTTAAGAAAGCAATGAAGTGCAGTATGAGACGAAACAGAGGTCGAAGCCCTCTTAAATTAAAGGTTCATCAAAGAGTATAACGTTAAGACGTCTAGACGTATCACCAGGAACGAAGAGGTGAGATGGTGATAAGTAAGTTGGGATTAGTTTACTAGGAACAAATAGTTGATGTTATGTCGCTGAAGACGAGAGTGCGACGAAAATGAACCGCACTCATGAAGAACAAATTTGCTACTTTAGTTCACTGACTTTAAAATTGAAGTGATAGACGAAAGCTTACATTACATTTCTTTTTTCACTCACATGTCAGACATTTATTTAACCACACTGTCTGAAGTAGTTAGTCGTTCTCCAAATCGCGTCTTAAGTGTGTGTGTGTAAGAGTGTGTTTATTTCGTCCTAGAAAGATATAAGAGCCACTTATGGTCATGTGTTATACCTTTTCAGAATCCCTATTAAATGCGCCAAAACTTGTAATACAGGGTCACTTTTTGGTAGAGTTTTTTTTTCACAGTGGGATCCGAAGTAAATAAAAAGTTATGATTTGAGAAAAATGTTTTCGTAAAACTTAATATTATTTTTAATTAACCCAATAAAGAACCATAAAAGTCATGTCTAACCCAGAAAGACATGATTTTTATGGTTCGCAAAAAGATACAGGCTGTAGAATTTATCGAATTTTAATAAGAATTAGTGAAAAAAGTAATTTTTCTCATAAAAACACAAAATAAATTATAACTCTGCAGGCGTTGAGCTTAAGGACCTCCCGAAGAACAATTTTTTGCTGCTGATGACCCCATCTAACCCCTATCTCTAATCGATTATTCTAAAACAGAATCGATTTGTTAAATAATCGATTATTTTTCCACGTCTTTACAGTGCGACATGAGTTAATTTTGTTCACTTGTGGTTAGTTAGACCGACTGATAAATTGTTTTTTATTGTGAACGGCAACTATGCTGTAATATCTATTAATCGGCAAACTGTAGAACTGCCAGACTAATATAATGTGAACAGGCCCCAAAAAATGCCTTTTCTCATCTATTTCCTGTGAATTTTGATTTTGACAGTTGCTTAATCGTTTCTGTCAAGTCTATGGACTTTGTTTTGTTCCCCCCCTCCCAAGTATAGCTGAAGAACGTGGGTATTATAGTTTCCCCTACTTATTTTGTTTATGTTCCTGTATTATTTTGTTTGGGTCCGTATAATTTCTAATGTTTTTATATATTTCGTACTTTATTTTAGTTTTCCTACAGTAATTAAGAATACTGGAGACATTTTTGTTGTAAGTATCCAAGTGTGTACATTTAATGTACACGAATATTCACCTAAGACATGTACATATGATTAATGTGCTCGCTAATCAATAGTACATTTTTTGTCATCTAATAGGTGTCAAATAATACGGCAAATTTATTGCTGATTACATTGTCATGGGAGAAGTGTTGGAGAAAAAAGTGTAAGTTTTATATTTTTCTAATATTACCTATTTAATTCTATCCATCTATATATAAATTATTAACAAGTTTGCCTCGCAAATGAAACTCAACTCAACCTCAAGATTCAAAACTGAAGACTTAACCTGCACTGGATCTGAGATTGACTAAGGATTGCTATTGTAATGGAAAAATTACATGTTAGTATTTTCACAGGCAAACTACAAAGTCCTATTCCTTCCCCTCAACTTATAGCAGTACAAGTTAAAGTAATAAGACTAATGTTATAGTTAAACTAATATTAACTAAACACTAGTTGATATAGGATACTGATAATATAAATTAAAGTCAGTCATAGTCCAATGTTACCTTTCCAGGTCTATAAGCATTCCGTTTTCAACGCCTCAGTTAGCTTCACTAGCATATGATGTGTTAAGTGTTGACAAAGAAATTAAGGGAAGTGGTGTACGAAGAGCAATAGGGGTTGAAGGAAATAATCTCCAAATGTTTGTATTAATAAGTTGATTATATCATTTACATGTTTATTAATTGTTGTATAATTCTTTTAAGTCTTTTTCCTTTCTTTATGTTTCAGATATTTAATGGCAGAGGACTTAAAAAGATTAAGAGTAGCTACAAATTCTTACCTTAAGAATGTTGTTTTGGTTGTGAAAACTATAAGCAAATTCAATTTAGCATAAGACTGTCCCAAGATGTCCGAACATACACCAGCACCTATCCCAGCAAGATCCTTATATGGATTTTTCATGTATTTATTAAGCAAAACTGTTCTTTATCTATATCTGATCTGGGCATTAACTCCAGACTGTTATTTGCATTACTTTAATATATACTATTACCCACAAAGATATTGGGCTACTGCAGTCCCAATACAGTGCCTTGTAGCTCTCACAATTTTTGCATTTTTTGTTTATCCTAGTTCTAACCTTATGTTAACTAGTAAAATTGATGGACTTAGTACTATATCAGATTGTTTCAGTCAAGAAAGTGCTGAAAATTTCAGAAGTAATAACTCTCATTCCATTAAATGCATTTGCATGAATGAACAAAAATGTAAAAAGCATAGTTTTAGTACATCTTTAAGAGACAATAAAGAAGATGCAGTACCATTATTACATGATTTGAATATTCGTGATGTATGTAGGAAACTATATCTGAATAAATAATGAATAATAGAATTTGTGTTTGATTAAGTGTATCTCAAGGGGTTTGCTTTGTCAGAATTATTATAATAGTACAGAAAATATGTTACTCTTGAAGACCAAGATGAACGCCTTATATGTAAGTCAGCCGGCATCTACACTGTTTAATTGAAAAATAATTTGATTTTTGTTCAATTGTAAACTTTAGAGAAGGAAAATCTATCTACTTTTAATATTTATATCAATGTATATGAGCGGCAGGTTTGTATCGTGGAAATATATTTAAGTGGGTAGGTAGTACATATTTAAATTTCATGATTTTCCCACAGAATACATTTTTTTTTTCGGTGCACCTGATGGGATGTAACCACTGCCGCTCATAGACAAAATTAGTTCTTATTTTTTTATTCTCGTGGAATGTTGGTCGTCCGCCGCGCTGAGAAGAGGATTCCGTCATCTGCAAAGGAATCCATCCGGAGGCGCAAGAGTCGTACAGTGCTGGTTAGACAAAAATAACTACCTCATACTACTCCCAAAAGGTAGAGCGAGTAATTGGACCTAGGACGGACCCTAGCCACTCCTATATCTCTATTCTATATGAAGTTGCTTACACGTGTCATGGTCGGCTGTGCATATTTACTTTCTATCAGGTGGACTGCAAACGCGTTTGCTATTTCAAAATTATATAAAAGGTGTAGCGGTGGCGCCTCCGGCTTCGAACTGCAAAGGATTATGCCTCGTTAAAAATACTTTTCATTATAGTTGATCTTTACCTTATATCAACACGTGCTTCAAGAGGTTTTTAATAATACAGATAAATTTAAAGACAGATGAGTGCTTTCACCTAATCTAATTTTAATACTAATAAAAATTACGTAAATAGCTTGAAATTTTAAAGAGCCTAGAAATCTATGTCTTTATCGGTTTACTTAGGGAACGCTAGTAAAGATATATAACTAGTACTTTCAACGATGGTACGAAAACCAAATATAAATAATACCATTATAAATAATACGAAATAAATTGATCAAAATTATACTGATGGGCGATAGAATTCTAGGATAGAATTAATACCTATCATGTATCAATGTGAAACTTGTTCTAAAGTTGCCTTTTAAAAATAATGTTACCGAATTCGCGAGCTCTAGTAGGCACATGTCAAAAATGTGTAACGTGGGTTGAGCAGTTCACTGTAGTAAATAGGTCAAAGAAAAAGGGCTTTGTCCGTCCATTAATACATGCCGCCCCAGGCGTGAATACAATTTTGCCGCCCATAAAGTAGGTAGACAAAATAAAAATACTGACGAATTGAGAACAGGAGGTTCTTTTTCTTTTTTGGAAGTCGGTTGAAACGGGTTTTTCAACGACTTATTTATCTAGGCTAGATTAGAAATCAAGCTTCATCATAGTTATCATAACATGTACCCTAAACTCTGTAATCCTCATAACTTTTGCTGAACAACATGTAACTATGTACAAAGAAATAGGTATAGCAGCTGTGACATTGCAGTCGAACCTGTGATTCTTTCATATTTATTACGTAATATTATGTATATGACAGTATTAATGGTCTATTAGCACGGTAGATAAATATTGACGAACATGCCCACCTAATTAGACGTATTTATAATGGACTGGTATTTCACTTGCGACGAAATTCGTACCCAGCACAAGTATGTTTGTACTTGGAATTTTGGCAAGACTAAAAGTAGAAAATTGGGGCAAAAAGTAAGTCATAATCTGAATATATATAACAGATTTTTACGTATAATTTTAAAACCTGTAATATAGTACTATACGTACCTTTCATATAGTACAGATACAGTGTTAGTTAATAATTAACAATAATTATCCATGTCTGCATAAATTACAGTCTTGTGTAACAAGCGGCGACGCCCAGGAATATAAATTTTATAGATCAACTATGTTAGGTGTTTTTTTATGTATTCATGTCGTTAAGTAAGAAAGGCATTTGAATAAACAAAGAAAGTCTGGTTATATATCCTTGTTTTAAGATAATTATATTGGTTTAAGAGCCAATCAGACGCTAACTGGGATACAGCAATGCTGCTTTTTCGTGCAAATAGGCGTGGCAGTAAGGGCAAATCACTCAAACTTGCACCTTAATTTCTTTATTATAACTGCCAGCCTCATCTAACAACATGTTTATTTTCTAGAATTAGTAATTTAGAGTGAATTGAACTAGGTATAGAGAAGCTAAATTCTAACATGACGAACAGTATTCTTATTGGTATTGAGCGGCTCTTGTACTAATTAACTCTTCAGAGTAGAGACCATTCATTTCGCTCTATTGATTTTTCACGGCTGTTTAAAGGCCAGTGCTTTGTTAATGTTTTAAGTGTGTATAATTAGGGCGCAGGCGTTGTCGCGTTATGGAAGGCGACAGTTTTTTTTTTAATTATGACTAAGAAATGTTTCTTTACGACTATTACTGTCTTAATGCTGAATTTAAAATGTAGGACACATAGGCCAAGTAAAACTATGTCAAAAGTAGGTAATTCAAAATATCTCGATCACGTACGTAAAGCAGTCACGCCGTGCGGATATAACACAATGAGAATTTTAAATGGTTTAAGGAACGAAAATCGTACGCTAGTTCAGCTTGCGGCGGACAACTGGCGATTGTTCGCTTTTATATACATAGTAACTATATTTTTGATTAACTGCGTGCTACACGCTCGCGATAAACACCTATTGTAGGTAAATGTATTGTCAAATTTGTGATTTTTAATACAATTATTTTGAATTATACCTATTTTTTGGTACTTTTAAGCAATGAAAACAATATATATTTTATACTAACTACGATATTAAAAGCTCATTGCATCAAATAAAGGTATTATCAATAAGATAAGGATTGTATGGGTAGGGTTATCCTGTAAACTATTTTAGTGAAATGTTTCGCAGGCCTATAAGTCCAATAATAATAATTCATGTTTTTTAACATACTAAAATTAATTGCAATTGTTACTTTAACACCAAGCCATAATAATAGTTATAATTTAAATAATGTTTTATGTTATTTTAGAACTCTACAAATTATAATTAATAATTTGTAGTGATTATACTGTCCATAACAAAGTTAATTTTAATTTATATAATAGGTATTCCATAAAGCATATGGTTTACCTGTCCTGAGCAAAATTAAAATCGGTAAATTGTGGAAATAGGTACGATTTTCTCTTCAAAATCCGATTATGCAAATTATGTAATGTCGTAAATTCTCATTATCATTGAAATTTAGGAAAGATGAATTTAATTGCACCTTTTTTGTGCAAGTAATTAATACTGAAAGCGTAATTTCAGGCAAACAAAGTTTTATTGCTAGCTTGAAGTTTAATATTTTGCATGATTTTATTGAAGATATAATAAGTATGTTCATAAGATTACAAAAAACAACTTATATCATAATACAACAGTTGTATATCTCTTAATAAAATTAAAAATTAGACAAAACAATGATTTTAAAATGTACTTTCAAAGCTTAAAATCACAGATAGCATCAGGATCAACAGGACTGACTTATTGAAACTATAATAATGGAGCTCAATGTTAATATATTTTAAAGGATAAAACAACACTTCCCATGATTAGTACAAAATAAAATTAAATATATTGTTAGTTTTTTACATAGGTAAAATTTATTTAAAAGTACAGAACATATGAAGGACTACACACTGAATTGAGACAAATACTTATTACTGACTTTTAAAGGATGTAAGCCACTTTTAGTAAGTATTCACAATATGAAGTTATTGCATTGATTAATAATTTATTTGGCAGACCAAAAGAGATTTTCCAACAGTGCAAAGGTCATTAAACCTAATTAAATATATAAGTGAAATTTGGAATAGAAGCTGTAAGAAAATCTGCAATTAGACTAGCCGCTACACCTTATATACCGAAACATTATGACTAAGAAAGTTTAATATGTGATGTTCCAGCATACAAGTTCAGCTGCATGCAGGCAACATGGGGCCAGCATACACCCAAATATCCAAATATAAATTAATTTTAAGTATAGTTCATAGATAGTAATTTAATATATTTTGTACAATAAAATACAATTAAGTACAACTTGTAGCAAAGATATTAAAGAGAGTAATATTTATCTCAAGTGTTAAAGCTGCAATAACGTGTGTGTACGCACGAGGCATATTTACACAGCACACACGCACGGCAACAACACACCATGTGCTGCACACTATAGTACATAATTAATTTTATTACTTAATAGAATATAAAGACACGCCCAAGCTGAGAACTTCACTCTTACTTTACATATTTCAATGCATGATTAGCCAATGAACATGCTTGTACTTCACTAGCAGATCGCTATTAAATAATACATTGATCGTCGCTTAATATCACAGCTAATTATGCTTTGAAAAATTATAGACATGTCTAATTTTCACTAATGTAGATAACAATGTAGAGTATAAGTAGACAATCTGAATAAATTTACATTACAATATCATGTCTTTTCATATGAAAATTTTAAAATTACATTACCAAAAATTAAACAGTGCAGCGCATTATAAATAAATGTGCATACCTTAATATTTAATTGACTAAATAAATTTGTTGCCTGCAGATCTGACATATTTTAAATATCGAGAGGTAATATCTTAAGAGAAATTTTAATTTCAACTATTGAAAAAAAGTTAAATCCAAATTTTAAAATTTTTAGTATCTATCATGACAATTCCCTTCAAATCCACCTCTGTTATATGAACGTGAAATATCATCCCCAAAGCTGAGTCTCCTTCACACATATTTCACTGCCACCACTCGACTGTGGATCAAATGTAAGGATCGAAGAGAAGTATTAGCTAGCACTTCACGAATGTGCATTGCTGTTGACATGAGGCTTTTTGTCTTGCGGCTCGGGCGTGCGCTGCCCGTCGCGCCGCGGCGGCATGCGCTCGTTGATGGCATCCAAACCCTTAGCTTCAGCAAACGAAGTGATTTTGTGATTCGGAGAGAAGCCTTGTAAAGCATTCTTCAGAGATGTTTTGCCACCAGAAAGAGCACCCAGCGGCAGAGCACCAGTGGGAGTCAGCCCCTTCAGCTGCAGAACCGATTCACTTTCCTCACGAAGAACAGAGAAGACGTGAGCCATCTTTCCAATAGCACGGATTTTGTTCCGTATGACTTCTTTCCTGAGATTAGCTTCCTCCAATGCATCATCTCCATCTGACATCAGTTCATCATCAGAGCAAATGTTCAGCACATTGACCAACATCTCTGTCACCTTCTCACCAACAAATGGAAGAGACCAAGTGAAGACATCCATGAAGTTGGGCAGCCAGTACGGATGAGGGGAGCAATTGAACTGTCTGATGTTCATGACATTGTTCTCATATTTCAGCACTGCAGCTTTGTTGTTGTAGACATCCAAATAGTTAGGGGCAGAGAAAATAGTAATGAGGCTTGGGAACCCAGTGGTTTGACTTTTGCGGTACATTCGGTAGCCAGCATCCTGGGCTTCATGAGCACGTATGATGGAAAGCAAGTTGTTTCTCTGTAGAAAATCACAACAGGCAGCATAGCTGTAGAAATATGAGCAACCTCTAACAGAGTTGTGCGAGAAATGTTCAGCATTCTTCTCATTTCCAAAGTCCTCCAGCGGATCAGACCACAGCAGGTCACACATGGCTCCAAATGCAGGAGGTTCTTTGAATCTATCTAGTTTACGAATATCATCTAAGCTGTTGATTTCGGGGGAGAGGCCTCCATGTACACATAGGAACTGCTGGTTCATAAGAGCAGCGAGAGGTAAGCAGTCGAAGGCATCCATGCATGCATCATACACTTTCTCAGAATACTTGATTTTGCATTCTTGTTTGAAAGTAAAGTATTCTGTCAAATGTCGGCACTCGTGGTTACCGCGTAATAGAAATAATGTCTTCGGATAACACAACTTCAAAGCCCAGAGGTAAAGAACACATTCTATACTAAAATAACCTCTATCAACGTAGTCGCCTAAGAATAAATACTTGGTGCAAGAGGGAGACCCTCCCACCTCGAACAATTTCATCAAATCATAAAACTGGCCATGGACGTCTCCGCACACGGTCACCGGTGAATCAATCTCGATCATAGTTTTTTCTGATCGTAACAAGGTGGCACCATCTTGGATGATTCGTAGAGCCGCATTTTCCTCGATCCGACCTTCTAAGATAAAATGTTGCTTCAGTACATCTGGTAAGGGCTTTCCAGTTTTTTCATCGAATACTTCAGATACAGTGAGCTTGTGGCTAGGAGGGAAAGCAACACTTTGGATCATACGCTGCGTAGTCGACACTTTATCATTGCTCCCGGACATATTTGTCACATAAAAAACACTAGGTCTAATCCATACACGCCACTATTTTCAAAATGGCAGAACAGATATAATACTAAAACAGAATCCCGATTTCACGACAGAGAAACTACTGCGCACTGGAAAACAATGCGCAAACATCTGGCGAGTGGTCAATAAAATAAACAGGGATATCGAGCGCGTTTTATTACTTTTGAACATATCATTTTAAATAGCAACACTGGGTGTGGATTTGTTGCCAGTCGTTTTAGAACGCAAAAATGAACTTCATCATTTAGGTCACTATTTATTAAACATAACAAAAGATTAAATGATGATCTTTTTGAAAATAACAAAGAAATATTTATTCTATTATTATTGTATATATATTTCTAGGAGATAATATGGTTTGCTTAAATATTGTGACTAAATGCGTTTGATAGATTCTGGTATGCCTTTACTCATACTTTTAGTGTTGTCCTGTTGTATTGAACTCAATTTTAAGCAAATTAAAATAAAATGAAATCTGAGTAAATAAAAATAAAAATTCAGTCTTCAACCGTAATAAATAGGTTGAGATCTCTTCTTCTTAAATATCCTGCATAAATAAACTCCACGAAACAATTGCAAATTAATATAATTATATATACTTTTATCAATATCAGCTTGTTAACTTTAATTTGAAATTGTAATAATACATGTTGTTTTAGGGTGAGTAATACATAATTAATGTTTTTTTTTTTAATTATAACATTATTAGCCCCTTGTATTTTATTTTCGCATTTATAGGACGTAATATACATTTGTTCAAAGTAGGCGTGGTGTTAATAAATATTTCGTAGAGCAAGGCACATCACTGCCTAGTAATCTCATAATTTGTACTCCTTTACCAGAAAAATAGTAACAAAGTATGCCAATATGAATTTAATCTTGAAAGAAGCCTCTAATTTGCTTAGAATATATATTACCGCACGATTTTTGTTGCTTATCAGAATAAACTTTATTTAATCTATGGCAAACAAGATAGATTTCATTTGGTACTTCCTATCTTATTTGGTGTTCTGATATTTTTTAGATGTTTTTGAATCCTAACACCAAGCACTACGTATAGTTCGGAGTAAATTTATTCATAACTGTTAAAGCTAGAGCTAATATATTTACACACTTAGTATTAAAATATTTTCCTTCCTCATTTATTAATACATATCTAACTGGTTTGGTCTACTATTTCAGGAGGTATAATAATGTTAAACGTTATATTTTGATATTCCAAAGTATGATATGGCAAAGTGCCTTTTACAAATTGTTTTACAGTAATTATTTTGATGCACCATGGATTTTGAAAATTAGCTTTAATACAAAGTAAATATCTTTAGTTAGTAAAATTTAGTTGTTAACCATAATACTAGCCACATACAACTACCCACCAACTCAAGTACCTACCCATTAATTCAAATTCTTTCTAGGTAATAAAAAATACACTGGTAAATTTAATTATTTTGTTATATTGTAGATCTACAAAACATATTAAAATGAATTTCTGAAAAAATGTATTCAAATTAATTGTTGTCCACGTTGGTTTATCCAGTTCACATCTCATTTGAGACTGTACCTATCATTTTCAATACCCGTGCGAGGTGGGATTAGCTACTGTAGTATTATCGTACGTCGCCCAAACGATAGCTATTATTTTTATCACCAGCGGCTATATTTAACTCTGGGCTAATAATTGCTTTATACTAGTACATTGGAATTTAATTTACGTTTTAGTTTGGCTTGTTATAAATCACCCGTTAATACATAATCAATAAATGTATTGTAGGCATTTTTTATTGCTTTGTACACATGTTTTATGTAACTTTATCCAACATTATGTAATTCTATCCCGTTTTTGTTACGACACGTATGCGGTCTCCCGAAATATATTCGCGTGTGTCCATTTACGCGGTTGACGAGTGTTGGGGCAGGTACCTACTGGTGACGGAGCATCTAAATAAAAAACTGATAATATATCATTGATAGATTTTAATAACTTTTTATCTTTGTTTTTTTCCCGAATATTAAAATGTTCTTGTACTCATTAATTTAGTAAGCTAACGAAAGAATGACAGAATCCAATATATGAACTCGATTGTCGCAGGGGCTGTGGTCTGTAGTATAAACATAACTTACATAGGTTCATATTAAATTGAATTCCTGCTTACATACGGTCCATACACATTTTATTACAATCAGCAGTGTCTTTTGTAGCAACTGATATTAGCATCATCATCGCCGAATTATGATTTTATTGTGTCTATATCAAACTTTTATATATTGTAATATTATATAATTATATTATTATACAGTATACTAATTTCGAACATACACAAATATGATCGAAGACCTCGGTTCTTACCTTTGCCAATGATCTTGACGATTTGACCTCAGATGGTTTTAGTACGGGGCAGCGAATCACTCTTATATTAGTTATATTAGCTTATGTTCGTTATTACTACTTAATACCATAAATAATTAAGCTAAGACTGGAATTATTATTATTGAACGTTTTCGCACTGCACAGGAAAAGCACCATTAAAAACAAATTTACGGATACAAATTACCTTCATACAAATCAACAAGACTCCTAGCTCTAGGTACTTACGGTATTTTTATAAGTACCTATAATTATTATTTTTGTAAAATACAGGAAATAGTAAAATAATACAATACTAAACTATATTTGTAATGTAAATTAGAACGTTAATGGAAAAAATAAGGATTTAGACCTTCTTGTATTTTTATTACGCATACCACAGGTGGATACTCATATAATGTATACTAATAATAATATATAATTGAACCTACTATAGGTATAGATAGTAAAATTATTTATAATTGTTAAGCATAATTTAAAAATGCATACTAATTAGAGGGACTACGAGTTCAGCGTATTTACTTACATCAATGTATTTTTGGAATAGTCATATTTAATAAATTAACAAACAGAATAATGATCATTTCAATATTTAGATCTTCAGAATATTTCACCGCGTTAGGTTTCTAAAAATAAAGAACGTAACTTGTATGCGGTAAGTAAACGCGTAGCTGTTTGAAGAGTCGATTAGAATATGTGTGTACTACTTTAATCCGCAGTTGCTGGTGAACCTTAACATTCAATGCATTTCTTTGAGAGCTCCTTTGCACTAGTGTTTTTCCGGGCGTAGCGTTCGATGGACGTATATGCAGCAGGGATGTATGAAGTTCCGTAACCGTAACTATTGGATATCCGAAACAAAAAAATATCCGTAGCCGTACCCGATATAAAAGTTTCCGACATTTTCGGGTCATGTATCGAGACATTTTTTTTTAGTTTTAGTAAATATTGCTTAAAAAATCGGTAGTTATAATAATAACTGATATGACTGATTATAATAGCAATTGATAAAATAGAAATAAAACCAAATTATTACCTATTTGAAATTACATTTTTTAAATTCCTTAATAATAATCCATAACCGAAACTATCCGAAATTAACGAAAATTCCGAAATAATTACATATATAGGTATAACATATCCGTAATCGTGTCCGAAACTAAATTAATATTATTCCTATACCCAGATCCGTTATTTTATATTCATAACATCCCTGATACGCAGCGCAGACTCTGCGACAATGCGACGCACGAACACTATTGCTTTTAATATCAAAAATAAGACAAGGAAATACTACTGCTGTCGGTACTTGCAAAAAGAAAATGAAATAATAAAAAATAAAAGGCTATGGAACACGTTTCGGTATTCACATTCACGTGAAAATTATTACTTTATGCTATAATTTAGCTAAATATAAAAAATAAAAACAAATAATTGTACAGTAATAAAAATACACTTTTTACTTTTCCACGCGAAATCTATATTTAATAAATTATTGTAAAAATTTTAACAACAATTTTATTTAAGTAACAACTCATTTAACTTTTCAGTTGATTTACAATATTTCATATGAACGGTCATGCAGTAAATTCTGTAATGCCAATCAAGTCTCTTACTAATGAAGTTCAGGATATTGATGACGCTCTCTAAGTTAACATTTACTTCAGGAAACAACCCTGACGCGCTGATGTACCTTGGTAGCTTCCAGCCCCAGATCTTTAATTATTTTTAGGCGGGGCAAAACCTTAAAAATGCCGTCCCTGGCCATTGATTTTATTTTTCCAATATTAATCATTTCAGTCATCAAATGTCCAATATTTGATGGTCAGTTAAATTGTATACGTTGTATGAGTGCGTTGCGTAATTATGAGTTACGCAATCGTTTGCAAGGTTTAAATTCGCGCCCTTTGAACTTGCCGCCCGGGGCATAGGACCGTCTTGACCCCCCCCCCCCTAAATCCGGGGCTGCATCTTGCTGCACTTATATTGGACTCTAAGGAGTAAGACTTTTGGGTGTAGTTTGTCGTGTAATCTTTTTTTATAAGAATGAACTAGCAAATGAGCATGATGGTAAGTGGTTACTTTCTCCCATGGACATCTGTAAGCAACCTCATATAGAACAGGGGTGATATCGGAATTCGATCATAGATGCGTTGCTACTCCCGAGGACTAACATGGTCGCGTCATATATAAGTGAGCGGACAACCACTCTTCCATCAAAACGCAAGAACTACTTTACGATAGAAATAGGTGTGACGGTGGTACATACCCGGTCGAACTATTTTTTTCTACCATCTTGTAAATGATATACATTATGCGTTATATATTAGCTGCGCACATACCAAACTTTTGAACCATCATGCTTTTTCAATGTCTTCATCATCTTAAAGATCAGGTAACGATGTGTCTTAAATATCTGATCTTATTAACATCTTCTCGAGATGCCCCATTAATTGTAAACTAGATGGGTGCTTATCGACAACCCTAACACCCAAGACTTCGTTCTTCTTAGTATTCTATTACAATCCACTACTTGGTGCATTATTCTCATTAAGTTTTCTCAATCCCCATATCGATAGACTCGGCATCAAATTGTCTGCATAACTGATTTTGCATTCGGGAATTTCCTAATTTGAAGTTTATTTTTAAGTATATTATTATCAACTGTATTGTAAGGTCTGGATAGATCTAAAAAAAGGAATTTTAATTAAGTAATATCCCTAACTGTATATTTTAACGATAAAATAGTGGTATCAGTAGACAATTTAGAACTAAACACACAATGTTTATCATGCTTATGTATGTTTTTGTTTAGTTTTGTATGAATCACGCTATCTAATACTTCAGTAATACTAAGTATTTTTTGCTATTAAACTATATAACAGGTATTTGTGTGTGCTTGGACATTATTCTATATGACGATCCATTAGCGACGCATTGTCCTCTGCGCGTACGTAGTGTGATGGAGCTCTAAACTGTACATGTGAAACCAAAGAACCCATTCTATTAAATTATGATAATTATGTTATTTTAATCATGAGCCATTTTTCAACTATACAACTGAGTAATTACAACCTGGGTTTACAAATTGCTTAATAATGTGGGTAGCAACTTACCCGCTTCATCTCCAACTTAGTTATTTCGATAAGTTCTGAGTAACTTTTTGTATGCTGAGATGATTGTTTACACGATATCATAACAGTAAAATTCACACTAGTTATTCATACTATTATATTAAGATTAAGGTTTGAATATATTATTATGATTAGAATAAACTATCGAAAGGATAAAAAGTCAAAATAACATTATAATAAAAACTGTATTTCTAGAAACATTCGCGTACAACAGTTTTTAAGTTACACAAACTCATACAACGTGTAGGCACACGTCGTCAGTTCACTGTTACAGTTGATTCCACGGTTTTGTACTTAGGCTTGCTGTGAGTGAACGGTAGATACCGGTACTTGATCATATGCTGGAAATAAAATACAACGTTTTTACAATAAAGAAAATACGGAAGCACATTCGGAATTTGTAGGGTCAATTAAAATAAAAAAGTGAGTCTCGGGTTGCTTAGCGATGGATTTTATATATCGATTCCATCTCGGTGACAAAAGAAGTTTTTCGTAATATTTCTTTAACACAAAACCAGTAACATTGTTAAAAATAGTAAAGCAAAAAACCCGACTGCATAAAACTATTTCTTTGTTCATAGTGATATATCTAAATAGACACTTTATATGAGTTTTTGACAAAATAGTCAAGTAAAAGTACTATAATATATGTAATAATAAAATGGTCTCTTTAGTAGCTTTTATTTGATACCCATATGGAGGCGATAATAAAAAAGTCAGTAATAAAAATTTGTGGGCGCCATTTTAAAAATTATATAGCTTTTGTCACTGCAAGCTGAGACAATCCTAATATGTCATACGTCACAAATCACAATCCGTCATGTCGTTTGGGCTGTTGCACGTGCTTTCGAAATGGACATACATACAAACAAATATAAATGCATACATACATACGCTCGAAAAACTTTACCCTCGTTCTGAAGCAGTCAGAAAAAAATGTTTTTTGCAGTTGCTAACCATAAAATCGTGTGTAACGGAAAATATCCTACAGACTAAGTAGACAAGTATACAACATCCCTTAGTGAAGCTAATTTTCGTTACTTTTTATAATTAAGTCAAGTTTAGCTTTGTTTTACAATCCATTTTCAATTCAAGATTTAAGCATGATCACTAAACGAATGGAATATATACGTATATAACAAATCACACCTAAAACTTATTTTGCTCTTATTTATAATTACTTTGATTTTGATCTTAATTATTTGTCTTCAAATTTCAAAATGTTCACATAATATAAGTTAATTTCTATACACGCTCTTAATTTCAATTGAATATACATATTTTTTTCTCAATTGATATATTATGTTGGTATACAAACATCTGAAATGGCTTATCAACATCCGCCTTTATCATAATACTGACACCATTATTTAAATGGAACAAATTTATTTCATGCTAATTTAAATTAGATTATTACATCAGAGTAGAGTATCAGTTGCGTAACTCTGAGTTACGCAAATTTTATTAACGCATTAAAATAATATAAATAATAACATAATAATTAGTTGTCGCTTAATATTTAGAATTCCATAGTAATTATTGCAAATTAAAGGTTTTTATTGCCGAGTTTTTTATCCATTAGTCGAAAGTTGACAATAATCATAAATTTACCTTAATTCTAACCAGTTTTTTTTTTGTGCTGATGGCTGTACTCGTTGTAACTCGTCAAAAGCATGACAATAACACTCGTCAAAACAAAATTAAAAAGAAAAACGGTTGGCAAACAAAAATAAAATCTGCCAAGTGCGAGTCGGACTCGCAGGGG
>DWNE01003026.1:0-17498 GCA_018249875.1 Cecropterus toxeus | reverse complement strand
CAAAAATATATTGAGAAAATATGATAAAAATAAATAAATTTTCAAAAAGTTCATGTTTTCGCCCATACATTGCAATGTACATTGCAAGTTTGCATTTGTGTTTTCAGCCATACTTTGCATTGTATATTGCAATGACGCCCGAAGAAGTAAGGGGGCGTCCATTAATTACGTGAGATATTTTTTTAATTTTTTGACTAAACTCTGGTAGGAATAGATGAGATTTGATTTTATCTCATCTCCCCAATCTCACGCAAATTATTTTAATGCAAGTTTCTAGGATATGGGCGGTGGATTTATTAAAAAAATTCCTCAACACTTTTATTTATGAATAGTAAGTATTTTACAGTAAGTAAAAACTGGAATTGTTCACAAAAGGGTATAATTTGAATTAATTGACATTTAAAGTCACCATTAACACAATTTAATTGGTGCACATTAACGAATTGGGTCGGCGAGCTTTTTAATGCGTTTCGTTAATAAAAGCTCGCATGTTAATAAGTTTAACACAGTTAACTGCAAACGGAAAAGTGGTGCAAATATGAAACGTTTCGTTTTATTTTTAGCGCGTGTCGATAAACGCTAACATGGCTTCCAATGCATGGTTTTGTGTATGAATATTTAATTTTAATGGGTACATCGATTAGCCACGATACACACGATAAAAAGTCACAGGTTGAATTTTATTCAGTAATCCAACAGCAATACAAACAACATATTGAGAGGTAACACGAATAATCCGGCCGCACTACATGCCTAAATGCCTGTAAGCACTTGAAGTCAACTAATTTGCACTGAAACAGCGTGATGGACTATGACCTAACCTCAATCTGATAGGAGCCCTGTGCCCTTATGTAGAACATTAACTGGTTGATAATTTGTAGCGACTTCATTTATATAGGATGTATTAAAATGTATCAAGTCCGCGATAATATCAGCTTAAAAATATTCATAATTGTTAATGGTAAATATAGGTATGAAAACGGAAAACTTTTCCTTTCTCCCTAAATTTGTGACCCTCACGTGGACAGTTCTGGGTTGTTTTATTTTATTTTATTAATATGAAGTAGCAAACGTGCTACCAGCCCACCTGATGGTAAGTGGTTACTACCGCCCATGGACATCTGTAAGCAACCTCATAAAGAACAGGGGTTCTCTATGAAGTCGACCATAGACGCGTTGCTACTCCCGAGGACTGAGATGGTCGCCTGATATAAAAGTGAGCCGGCAACCACACCCTTCCACCGAAACACAAGAACTGCTTCACGCTAGAAATAGGTGTGGCGGTGGTACTTCCCCGGTCGAACTACATTGGTTCTACCACCTGGCACCTGTTTTTTGCTAATGTACAAATGTTTATAGATTACCTTTATTTTTGATAATTTTAGTTTTAAATTAATTTAACACACATTTACCTGTTATGCTTAACATACATTAGGTACTCGAAATAATACCGGGTTTTTGTGAGAATGAATGTATTTTTAGGGTTCCGTAGCCAAATGGCAAAAATGGGAAGCCTAATAGACTCGTCATGTCTGTCTGTCCGTCCGTCTGTCCATCTGTCCGTATGTCACAGCCATTTTACTCGAAAACTATTAAGACTACAGAGTTGAAACTTGGTATATTATTTCTATCTGCAAATGAACATGTGGTACGTTGGGACTGCCCCCCATGAACATCTGTAAGAAACTTCATACAGAAGTTCAAGCTGAAGTTGATTACGGATGCGCTGCTACTCCTGAGGACTAAGATAAACGTCTCATATAAAAGTGAGTCCGCAACCACAACTTTCCAGCGAAAAGCAGCACTGCTTCACACTAGAAAAGAATATAGCGGGGGTAGCTCTCCGGTCGAACTAAACTAGTTCTACCATATGGATAATAAGCGAGACTTTAATTATTATTGTATTCGTGCTTTCATTTTCCTCCGTATTGGTTGCTACAAATCTAATAAACCGCATCCATCTGGTGCTAACTGCACCAACTATCGCCGAGTTGCTCATTACCCGGCCATTAGTAGCCGTAAATTGTTTTAAAACGCAATAAGCGAGAACAGGCTACATTCGGATTATAAAGGATTTACGCTATTTACCGAGCGTGTAATTGTTTTTATTTTGCGACCAACATGGCTATTATCCTTTCTATATTACGACTGTTGGTGCAGTTTCAAAAGATTTTGTTTATTTATTAATAAAATAAACATACAAGTGTAAACGGAATTTTCGTGAACAGATGCTGTACTTATAAAACTGTGTCGTAAAACAGGGATAAACCTAAATTCTTAACCCCCATGATGCCACTTTATGAGAATTTATTATCATGTATACAAAAAGTAATTGGTAGGGTGGCAAATAGATCATGAAAGAAGATGATTAACAAGTAACATTATTGAAATGAAATGAATTGAAATGTCTTTATTTTGTATAGGCCTCTACGGGGTTCCTCTGTAGCCGGGGAGTAGAATACGGCTACGGTATCCCCTGCCTGTCGTAAAAGGTGACTAGAAGGGGGCTTCTGGGGTTGCGAGAGGCTTGTATGGGACCGCCCAGCCAGCAAACCTTGACAATGACGGCAGCATGTGTAGCTGCATGTCGCCACAGACACTGGGAAGTGTAGTGGGACAGTCACACGTCCCCCAAGAGATGAGCCCGTAAGGTGCGTTCCATTGAAGATACCGGAATCCCCTGCAAGCGCTGAGGAAGGTCACCGAGGGGGTTTTAGTGGGTAAAAATCCCACATAACCCGGAGTCTCTCGCAAGGCTTCGGTGTACCTTTTGAAGGTTTCCCTCCGTCACCAAAAAAGGCTTCTACGGGGGCACTTACAAATTGTCATTTTCAATCTTACTCTACCACCGAATGGGAAGATGACCTCAACTGAGAAGATCCAGCATGAAACTCAGCGGGTTTGTCTTTTAAAACAAAAAACCCGTATCCTCTTAAAACCATTGATACCTCTATCACTTTCGGGCCACTGTTTTAAGTTGGTTTTTGTTTTTATTATAATATAACGCTAATAATATATAATTTTATGTATAGATAAGGTATTATAGTATTTTCTTATAATATAAGTCTTTTTTCTAGTTTTCATTTGATACGTCGTGATATTAAAAAATCGTTATGGCTCTTTTTTCTTATTTTCGGGCGCCATTTAAAAATATATTTATATGCCTAATAATTATAAGTCTATGTTAATCTGCAAACTGAGACGATTACAATGATATGTTATATGTTAATGCGTCAAGCAGTTTATCAGGAGCTGCGGGTCATCAATCAGTTTCAGGTAGGTACCCCTGCTCTGTATGGAGTTGGTTATAGATATTCATGATTCACTAGCAGATACAGAGGGTGGGAGTGCTCAAGCCCGCATCGCAACAGAAAAATGTAAATTTATATACAAGTAAGTCTCTCTAAATGTAAAAGAATGCCTCTGAAATAATTCATAATCCGAATATTTGAAACTATACCTTCAGTAGGTCCCCGGAACTATGTCCCTGCAGTTTCGGGACCAGAATAGGCTATCCCCGGCCTGTCGTAAGGGGCGACTAAAATAGACGTTGCACATTCATTATAAAAAATCATTGTATTAACGTGTAACATATCATAACATAACGTGTAATAAATCAGTCCTGTGAAATTATTATATTTTTTAAAAGTTTCCTCAAAATAAATCTGCATTTGCAATGGGGAAACGTAAAAAATGATTGTTTTAAGAAACGTGATTAACGTAATAAACAGTAATGACTTGAAGACGAAGTTATAGTTGTAATATCATGTACCTACTTCTTACATTAGTAATTATAATAATACTTTAGTTGTAGACTATTAAGTCCACGAGTAAAATTGAAATCAGAATCATTATTGCTTTTCTTGGCTTACGTTCTTACTGCAGTTTGAGATTGTTACAGAGTTAAATGTGGCTGTTATGTTAAAAACGTAGGAAAAAGTGTAGCTTGAAATTAAAATTATTTTACTGTAGAATATTTCTATAAAAGTTTTAACAAATTAAAATTAACTTGCAAAACAAAATAGTTTTTTAAACAATTAATTCAGAATTTAAAAGTGATGACTTTACGTAATAGTCATTATTTGCAACAGATAATAAATATTATATTTCGTTTTTTTTCTTAATTGTCGGCAATTTGCGGCTTGCAACTTACCGTGTAAATGGCGGTGTAAATTTTTCATTTTTAAAAAATGTTAAATTACACTCTTAAAAACATAGCCTTGGTATTAAAGGTATTTTATAATAAACAGATTACAAACACATCTAAAAATGGTTATATAGTATAGAAATATAATGTTACATTTTTTTTGTACTTTCTATAAAGTAGGTAACTACAAAAACAATAAATAAATAACAATAAAAAAGTAGATTATTAACAAAAAAAATCTTTGTAATATTCATTTATAAAATAATACAAAAGTATTCTTATCGCAACGATGAGTAATAAATAAGAATTATTCTAAAGTAAATAGCGTTTTTGCGTGTAACGTTTATATTTATTAACTTTTGTATGATGTTATCGGTAGCTGTTAAAATCGACTGACGTTGTACGCATGTGCGGACAAGTCAATACGCACGAACTTCGTGCAGATCAGCGACGCTGTTTAGCCGACCCGCCGAGCGTCCACGGAAACTGCCGATTAGTGCCGAATCGTCCATTCGCTGGAATTCACGTTTGTCCGGTCTACATTTTATTGAATATTTCCTACTTTATTCGCTCTATAATATCTTGTCCGCGAGTATTTCTGACATAAAACATGAACATTTAATCTACGAATCACCTATATCGTAAAAGGTGACTTCCAATCGAGTCAAGACTGTGCAGTGTTTCATACAACAACATGGGATATGAAATGTAAACGAGCGGGAACAATAGGTACCTACTAGTGTTTAACAATCTACGCTAATTCTCCTAATTAACGCCTCACTGAAGACGTATCTATTTGCAAGGTGTTAAATACAGAAACCAGTACACGATCGTCAATATAGACAAGGACATATATTGATCAAGGTGTGAACAAAAACCCTGTGTAATATTTAAAGAAAATGCCTACTACCATACAAGAAAATATAGCTTTGCTAAACATGATGTCTTCTGATAATCTCGAAGACGATCTTAAAAGCGTCCAGTTACATTATCCATCGGAGAGAAGGCTGTTAAGCGATGGCGCATGCGTAGAAGAGAGGGTGAGGACTTCGCGTGGAGACATATTGGTGGCGGTCCGGGGGGACCGCTCCAAGCGAGCAATAATTACTTATCATGACCTTGGCCTAAACTACGCAGCGAATTTCCAAGCTTTTTTCAATTTCGTTGATATGAGGGCTATATTAGAGCAATTTTGTATTTATCATGTAAACGCTCCTGGACAGGAGGAAGGCGCGCCAACTTTGCCCGAAGACTATGTTTACCCAACTATGGATGTTCTCGCATTGCAAATAGATTTTGTTCTCGGCCACTTTGGCATAAGATCTTTTATTGGATTCGGAGTTGGAGCGGGTGCGAACATATTGGCGCGCTACGCTATGAACAGTCCAAACAAAGTTGACGCCATGATTTTGATTAATTGCACATCCACTCAAGCGGGATGGACTGAATGGCTCTACCAAAAAATAAATACCAGGCAGCTACGATCGAGCGGGATGACTCAGGGAGCCCGAGATTACTTAATGTGGCACCATTTTGGTCGTAGCAATGACGACCGTAATCAAGATTTGGCTTACGTTTACAAGGAGTGTTTCTCTCAAGTTAATCCTGTCAATCTTTCCATGTTCATTGACACGTATTTGCGTCGAAACGACTTAAACATTTCACGAGACGGTAACACAATTAAAGTTCCAGTATTGAACGTTACCGGGGCTTTGTCACCACATGTGGATGACACTGTGACGTTTAATGGACGCCTGGATCCCGCCAAGACTTCCTGGTTGAGTATTTCAGACTGCGGCATGGTGTTAGAGGAACAGCCGAATAAAATAGCGGAGGCATTCCGCCTGTTTCTCCAGGGAGAGGGCTACTGTAGGTAATCCTGCCTGAGGCAAGGACGAATGCGATGCTGTTATGCAATAGAATGCACGGGACGCTTAACTCACACGCGAGCTTCACAACACATTGGTTGTAGATGCATTGGTAGACGGAAATTGTTGACTCTTGTTTTATAGATATTTACGAAAAATAAAATTATTTTGAGGCTTATTTGTCTTTCTTGTTTATTTGTGCCAACAATCAAAATAAAGGTATTAGGTCAGTAGAACACAATAATTGAATAAACAAGATTATCGTTGTACAACCAATTCAGACGGAAGTATTTGTGTGTAAATTTAAATAGGATTTCGAAACGGATTGAGATGAACTTCCCCGTACCAACCAATTTAATCAAATTTCGGGCTGCAATAATCCAAATTGAATTTCAAGAGCGTAAAGCGATTTCAATCACTAAAATTAAAAGCCCGCTAATAACAACATTTTTTTTTTACTATGCTGACTACAGTTATTTAATAGGTATCTCTGTATGTGTCTTTCCACGTACGTAATGTAAAGTATGAGTATTGTAATAATTTCTTGTTATTTTTTCTTTGTGAAGTTTCATTATTGCTACTTAGTACTTGGACTAAATTCTTTATCAGTAAGCTACACGATACGAGTACATAGTTTTATTATTAGATATCTATATTAATAACTATGCCACAGTAAAATTATTTTTGCTTATTCGTTTATGTTTATAACATGTTACAACGTTGAGAAGAGAAGATTTAATACAACAACAATATAGCTCGATATTAATACCTTCAACAAATTTAACAGAAGATTTTTTTGTTTCATTAGGTAGATACTCGTAGCAACTGACATTATCGCAATTTCAAAAACAATTAAAATAGAGCAAAAGAAAAACAAACACTGGACTTTTTTCGGGATATAAAGTACTTAATATGTATTCAAATTCAAATTAAAATTAAAATTCAATTTATTATGTATTTCAAACAATAATCTATCTTCGTGCCAGATATCATTTAGAATACTTGAACTGACATTAACAAACGTCTAACCTTCAAAACTTTTCCATTTATAACAGTTGTAAGTTAATAGGATTAAGTATCAGAATTAATTATAGGACACAGTGACAACTAATCTGTGATTGGTTGTCACACAATATACATACAATCATATACACTACAATCATATTATCAAAAAGTTATCTAGTATTGAAGTTATAGTTGTTCGCTCGCCTCAAGCAAAACACAATGAAATTAATGGTATAGTAAATACAAACAAATTGATGGTTCAATGCAACATGCAATGTACAATTTGATTTGATTTTAAATCCTAAAGAAATACATTTAAGTTATTCTTGAGTCTCTCTCAAGTGACTTTTTGGACTCTTTGTAATACAAAGAGACCAAAAAGTCTAGTCGTGTAATTTACATATTGCTTTTAGGTTTAAATATATTTTTTGTTTTGTTTGTTTCAATTTAAAATATTTATTTCAATTGAATATATTGTACATTGATGTAGTTATGTAATTTTTGTAAAATTTAATCACGGATCAAAAGAAAAGTTAGTAAATTTACGTTTTAAATATCTATGTTTTTATGTATGTAACAATTAGTTACATACATAGTAATATGACTAAATCGAAAATTATTAAAAGTAATCAGACTACATATCAGCTCATACACATCATAATAACAACTATAAATAATAAACTATTCGAAGTTCACTTATGTGGTGTTATCCCTGAGGAGTAAGTTGTACTGTCTCGTAAAGTTTCCCTTACAAAACCAAACTAGATCAAACTGTTGTATTGTATCAGTTTTAATGTATATTGTTTGAGGCATCCAAATTACTTTAATAATACTGTTAATTTTTAATAAGATAGAAGTAGGCACTGATCAAATCAGAGATGTGTTGCCCTTCTACAAACTATTATTGTGTTGTATGAAGTTCAAATAAACGCAACAATTTAATGCTAGGTGTTACGACATCTATTTCAGTTTGACGGTGGTATCTCCCCAGTCTATTCTGCCACCACCTGCGATGTAGAAACTTATATATCTACTTATAGAAAGTGTAGTTTTTTATTTTTACCCGACTGTGGATGTGGAAAATTCCTTTGAGTGTAGAAAGCGTTTAATGTCTGCAGGTCAGTAACTTTTTTGGCAAGGATCAAATAGTAGCAACATAAGATACCTAATGGAAGGCCGCATTTATAAATAAGTCATAAATCGCCAAGAGCAAATCATAGTGTCTCTGAATGTCGGCAAATAAATATCGTCAAGAATAAATTGACTAAAAAAATGCATATAGTTAGTTAAGTTAATGTTATTAAGTATTTTACGAAGGTCCCTGGTTCACGGGATGCCGTCCCCTGCTGCTGATTTATAAAATAATTATATGATACATATTGCGTAACGTTTAACTTCAATAACATTAAACTCCAATTGCGTGTAATATTCCGTTCCAGAATTGCGGAAAGCGATGAAAAGTGGCGAGAAATATGAAAATATAAAAGTTTTATTCAACGCTATAATTAATTTTCGATTCGGATCGAGCGATTCATTCGTATTTCCTTTTTTGTGGGCGTTTTCCTGAACAAACGTGTATGGCTGCCACCCTCAGGGGAGGTTTGGGTTAAATGGACTCCCCAAAAGAGTGTAGCTTAACACCCGCCTTCTCCCTGACCACTAGATGAACGGATTATGAAATATTTCATCGGAAAATAAAGTTGAGATATAACATGGGAGCCTGGGAAAGTAATACTTTTAGCTGGGGTTTCCTTTCGTTTGAAACCTTATGAGTTGCGGATTATTTATCTTCTAAGAAAGATCATGATATCATAGTAGGTAGTGAAACTTCGAATAAAAATAAACATTTTATGTTCAGTTCACAATTGTAGTGAGTATAATTTATTTATTAAATAAGGTAAATAAGCTAATTGCTTCACACTAGGATGTCAAAATGATTTGGTTTTGCATGCATCTTGTATATTAATATAGTTACATAAGTGCATATCAGAAAAGCCAATAAATTCATTGAAAAACGTTTTGTCTGAGAGGCATTGTAACCGAATTGCCGCCCGAGTTGCTCTATTATATTTCGTACAGTATATTTTATATGTCCATTGGTAGATTGTATATTTTTGAAAAGTAACTTTTAGGAAAAACATAAATATCCCTGTATACTATCAATCATAGATATCAGGCAAGATTTGATATTTAAAAAGGTGGTATCACCTTCTACGGTCCGATCAGTATGATTCAAGTAGAAGGGTATAATATAATGTAAAATAGTAACCTAACGAATCGTGTTAGGAACGGTGTCTATAACTATTTCTCCGATTTTGATCTAAATAACTTCGAGTATATAAGAGGCTACCATGTTAATACTTCTAGTCTATGTTTCCTTATGATCAATGTTAGCTCGATCAGTTCTGTTCAATTTTAGGTCCTCTAAAATGAACTCTTGAAACACCTAGATAGTACGATTAAGTATGTATATATCCTATAAAAATACTTGTTAAGAAAAAGACTTTTTGAACAAAAATATCCATCTTTTAAAGTATTTTAATCTAAATTAGCACCAAAGATGCGTATAAAACTGTGGCATACTATAACTTTTTTAAAGTCCATTTAAACACTCAGACAGTACCAGTGTGTATGTTTTGTTTTCACCAAGTCTATAGTGGAAAACGGTGTGTTGGGTGCAATATCGTCTGAATCGTCTCTTACCCAAAGTCGAAAGTGGTTACGGAGTACGGAAACCATAACAGTGCACTCACGAGCCATTGTTCCTCACTCTCGACATGAAGCACTTAAAGTGATAGCGATAGACGCCAGTTTGAAATAAAAGGGCTTAGAACTAGTTTTTATGGTTCCAAGACAGCGGAACTGTTCACTTAGAGATAGTAGATCGTTTGTTTGTGAAAACGTGTTAGAAAATAGTTCAAAAAGAAAATAGACAATGCCCTTTTTGGTATAAATAAGGCAAATAAATAAAGAAATCCCGAAATGAACTGTCAAATTCAGGATATATTTGTCTTAAGGTTTTATTTGTAGTAGGTAATGTAAGTAGAGATAGGTTAAAACTCAGCCTCTCAGTCGAGGGTTTGTGGTTCGAATCGCAGGCCTTTAAAATTAAGGCCTTTAAGAAATAGTATAAATAAAGATAGTTCTCAAAGGTGCATTAATTCTACCAATCCGCACTTTGCCGGAAATAACTGTGAGTTAATCTTTTGGATCAGAGAGGAAACCATTTCTTAGCAGTGGGATACTAATGGGTTTATGTGAATGAATAGTAAGTTCCATAGTTACGTATTCACATCATACTAATATCTTACTAATATTATAGGTGGTAGAACCAATGTAGTTCGACTGGGGAAGTACCATCGCCACACCTATTTCTAGCGTGAAGCAATTCTTGCGTGAGGTGGAAGGGTGTGGTTGCCGGCTCACTTATATATGAGACGACTATCTTAACCCTCGGGACGAGCAAAGCACTTGTGATTGACTTCAGATAGAAGCCCTGTTCTATGTATATGAAGTTGCTCACAGGTGTCTATGGGTGGCAGTAACCACCATCATGTGGGCATGCTCATTTGTTACTCCATTCTTATAAAAAAAAATTATAAATGTGAAAGTTTGCGAGAACGTACGAGTGTTTGTTCGTCTTTAATGCAACACCTAATGATCGGATTTCGCTGAAATTTGTCACACATGTAGTTTATGACCTAGATTAACACATAGAATAATTGTGGAAGATGTGACGGAAACGAGCGGAGCCGCGGAAATTAAAATGTCATTCATAATTGTTTTTACAATAAGTTGTATGTTAGCTAAGTTGTATGAGAGCCGCCTCTTAATTATTGATTTTATTATGTGTTCAGTATTTGTTGTTATAGCGGCGACATAAATACATCTGTGAAAATTTCAACTGTCTAGCTATCGCGGTTCATGAGACACAGCCTGGTAACAGTCAGTAGGACAGCTAGGTACGGAACCCTAAAAAGTATGCCCTGTGATAGGAGTAGTACGCGTCACAGACCACCTGATAGTAGTGTGTCCTTTTGTCGTAGTAGCGTAGTGTCTTCCTTTCTGTTCCTTATTTTCACCGATGGGCGCTGTCGGACTCTCTCCTTAACAAATCTTTACATACGTTTACGAGGACTGTAGTCTTAAATGAATCCAGTTACAAAATGCTATCCTGAGGACGTTAAACTGTCTAAGAATTCCACAATGCAAATATTCTTATTACTTATATACTTACCTACTAAAATATATGTGCGATAAAGGTCCGCAGGTCCGCAGTTAATCGCCGCTGATAAATGTTGGCACTTAAAGCTCGGGCATCCATAAGGAGTCTAGACCCTTATATTTTATGGCCTTTCATAAAAAAATGCGAAACTTTAAGAAAATATAATCTCTAAAATGTGTGACGTAATTCACAAGTTTTTTGATACGTGGCAAAAATCGCTTGTCTAAGAACCTTATTCATTTATTTATTTTTATAACCTTCTATATTATATTAATATTTCTCGTTAAACTTGTTCTAATTAGGTTTAAATTTTAATATGTTCCCTAATCAATCATTATATATGAAATGTTTTGATTAAATTAATGCTCATTAATGTAGAAAGCGGGTCAGATCAAGATTACTCACTTGAACTACATTTGCTCCGAATTATATTTATATTTATTTTACATATAAGTAATATATGTCTATTTCTTTGGCAAGGGCTACGGTCCAAACAGTTTGACGGATTATGACATATCATTAGAATCATCTCAGTTTGCAGAATAACATAGGATATATATATTTAGCAATGACGCCTGTAAGAGAACTTTCTATTATGTCTAATATTTATCAATTGAAGCATTGAATTGAAGATATCCTTATATCAATTGAAGCTATATTTTTATGATACTTTTTGACGGTACCTCATAAAAACCGTTATATTTATTATTATTACAAAACCTAAAACTCGACTGCTAATTAGTTTTAGCAGTCGTCTTTTGTTTGCATAATAAATTCTTGTGGATATTTCCGTATGATCTTTTTGTTATCGGTACTTTAATTTAACTCTTTTATACTTGTTGCTGTCTCTGAATTCCCAAAATTTATGTTTATTTAATTTATTCCTTAATTTGTACTTTGCACTAATTCCTAACTTGTTTTTGTACCCTACCTCTTCTTTCTGTTTGTACTTATTTTATTTCCGTACCCTAAGGTTGTCTGGAAGAAATCGCTGTTTAGCGATAAGACCGCCTTTTGTATTTTTTTAAAAATTGTAATTATTAGTGTATAATTTCCTCTTTATAGGGTACAATAAAGAATATTATTATAATTATTATTATATTACAGGGAAACGAAATAAAACAAACAATTGCGATAAATTGATTTATATTACACGAATTCTCATAGTTTTATGTACACGATACAATTATATTGTCGTAAACATTTAATAAAAATTGACTAGAATTGTGATGATATCTACATAACTATTTACAGATAAGCTCCAATTAAGGGGAAACTGTCTGTTTTTAATAAATCTGCAGATCTTACTTTTAATTTTAAATGTACGAAAATATAATGACCTGAACGTTAATTTTAATATTAGTGACATAATTAATATTTTCATCGAAAATTTGCGGATACAATCGCTTATTTTTTCTCAGATCTGAAAATTAATTAAAAATAGATTAACAATAAAATTAGGGATATTTTACGTCAGTCCGACTATTAATATGTACACAGGCTAACAATTCACATACAGTTCACTAGCTAACGCTATAATCTATTGACAAACATGGGACACGAATGGATTTAGAAAAACAGTTGATTAATATGGCAATGTCGCAGACAAACCTTAATTAGCTGTTCAAGTAACAGCCTAGACGCTTAACCAAACGGCGCCGTAATTCACGTAAATTCAGTAAATAAAATGCCGATAACGAAAGGGCTAAGCATCGGCCAGCCCTATTCATTAAAGATTGTATTAGATGCTATGGCTAAATGTCATCCAGGAAGCTAATTGAATGGCGTCGTTTAGTAAAAAGGCTAGGCTGTTGATTGAACGCCTAATTAAAGCAGTTGGCTGCGACAGCAACTTGCATCATATTTAAGACAGCAGCAGCATATTTAAGACAAATACAGATAATATTGCAATATACGGATAATTGTAAATTTATACAAAAACTATCCTATTGGTAGTTTGAAAATGGCAGTAACCAAAGCCTACGTGTTGAGTATAGGCAGTAACATTAATTGAAGTTTAAATACAAATATTCTTAGAGCATCTTCAAATTAGCCGCAATGTGTGGCGTAGTTTGTAAATTGACATAAATAACTTGTGGCTGCAAAAGCAATGTTTTTTTTTCGGAATCTGTCGAAAAACTGAATTTGCAAATCTGCCATTCGTGAATCGCGACGGAAGCGTTCCAATTGCGGCTAACATAAAGGCGCTCTTACAGATTTATCCTTTTTTCTTCTATATACTCATAAGATAACTTTTTTATACAGATATCTGATGTAGTTGATAAAAGAACCCGAAGAAATATTTTGGATAATGATGTGTAAAATCTTTCTTTACAATTAAAGTTACTTTTATTGAGCGGAACAAGCTTTGGCTAGAATCAGACTTCTAAATGCTAAAAGTCATCGAAAGGTAGGAAATCAGTCCTTAATTTAATGAGTTCAATTAGATTGCGTTCTGCTAACGAAAATTATTACAAAATTTATAGGAATTGGTTTTATGGAGTAAGCAGATTTTCCAACATTAGAACTTTTTCCCATTAAAATGTCCGTGTTTAATTAAAAGCCCAATTATTAATGGCTTTTTATGTACATAACTCTGAACCTTAGGATTCAATGTGTTATAGGCGTCCTGAACAAGTACATAACAATCACTCAGTCACTTATGTAACTGCTTAGTCGAGGATAAAACCGAGAAAGTGAGGTGGTTTGAACAGTTTATTCATCTTATGTTAGGTTATTTATCAGTGTCTTTCATCGCGACCGAAATAATTAGTACTGAAAGTAGTGTGATACTCTTTCCCAGTAGAAACAGTGTCGTGCAAAATCTCCTATTTCACAAAAATAGGCAGATTAACTTAGCATCTGAGATGAGCGTCAGATAAAATTCCCGTTCTATTTAAAGTTGCTTATACGAGTAGATAGCAAGTAGTAACTACTTACGATCAGTTCGACAGCATGCTAGTTTGCATTGCTAATTTAAATTTTATGAAAAGAAGTTGATACTTTTATATTTTGGTACGTATATTTTGGCTAACCGGCAGTGATAACATTGCTGTTGAGGTCAGCGCGTGCAGTTAAAACCTCATTAGGACAGGAAGCGCTTCTGCATGTTTATGGTTCAGATAACAACGTAGTTGAAACATACTATACTTGTAAAGTACTTTTTAACTATTTAATCATAGCGATTAAATAACCAATAGTGACTTCTTGGCATCAATCGGCATCATTTGGCATCATCTTGGCACATATTGATTAAAATCTTTTATAAGTTTACTTGGTACAAATATGTGTCATACTCTAAAAAGGCAGAGTAGTATGTATGTTATTGCAGCGATATAAGATTTAAAAAGGACTAGTTATGTGATTGTATTCTATGTTTCTTGTGCTTACTTGTATCGCAATACTTTGGGTGAAATAATTCGCGTACAAATACCCTAATACGAGCCTACTTTCTTTAAAACGATTACTTTAAAATTGTAGATACTCTATAAATTTCGTTCTGATCTGGGACTTACAGATAGTGATAAATCAGTCTGTTTAGCAATTTAAACTGTTTCCAATCTTACTCCACTTCGGTTATCCTTTTATTTCGATTACGTTTCAGCCAAACAGCTTACGCAAACATTTCGGTACATTACTTGTAGATTGGATTTATTTACTGTCGCAATTAATCAGAAAATTCAATTAAAGACATCGCTATAAATATCTACACCGTTTAGGTGTTTATACGACGCGAGTAGTCTTGTTGTAATGTCGAACTGCTACAAATAATGTAACCAATCTTAAATAGTATTAGATTACTGCCTCAGGTCGATTGTAAGTGCGTAGCTACCTTTGCACAAAGCGACAGACATGAACGACAGAGGGCTATTAATCGAGCAATTGAAGGTGGTAGAACCAGTGTAGTTCGACCGGGGAGGTACCACCGCCACACCTATTTCCAGCATGAAGTAGTTCTTGCGTTCCGTTGAAAGGGTGTGGTTGCCGGCTTACTAATATACGCGGCGCACATCTCAGTCCTCGGGAGTAGCAACGCATCTATTATCGACTTCAGATAGAACCCCCTGATCTATATGAAGTTGCTTACAGATGTCCATGGGCGGCAGTAATCACTTACCTTCAGGTGAATTGCATGCTCCTTTGCTGTTTCAGTCAGATAAAAAAGAAACTATTGTGTTGACGATTGTCGGCAATAGTCGCCGTCTGTCGCTCGACGACGACAGTTGTGAACATGTCGCTCGTATATTAGCTCCCTAAATTGGTACGTTTCGTGTAAATTAATGTATTCTAAGTTAGGAAAGTGTTTATCGTCTATCCTGACTTCGGATAGTGTAAACAAGTAGTTAACAAAGCGCTGTTTATTAGCTTCCTCATTACCTTTAAAGCGATGCTAACTCGCTTCGTACGAAGTTAGTTTTATTAGCTTTCTAGCATTATTGTACTATCCTGGCTTAGTGTTGATACCCAATAGTTTAACTTGTGGTAGATATAAATAAAAAAGTAGTATATTGTGCATACACATACGGAATTAATTCAATATACGTACATTGTAAAAAGATTATTGCTTTATTACCAATTTCGTGATTTGACATGCAACTGAAAATACTGTTTCATTACACGGGAACAGTTAACGAATTGAATATATATTTTAATTTAAAAAGAAAACACTCTACTTTAGGGATAAGAAAACATCAGTTATAGATTTATTGCCATCAATGTTTGTATATTTAATACAATAGTTTGAATCCCTGTGTATAGCCTCAATAAGGTTTTCCATGTCAATCATTGTTTGAAATTGAAAGGATCGTGTCTAGTACGATCGTATGGATCGACCGTCGAGCCTAAATAAGGTTCAATAGAATAGCTTTACGTAATTTGTAAGGTAGGGTATATTTTACCCTTACAATGCGATTTTTCGGACAATCTAATCAAATGGTCATTTTGAAATTAGAATTCATATCCCTTATTCTTTGGTACATATATAATTTACTTAGTTTATTATCGTGTGCCACGATAATAACTAACTAACTAAATATTGTAGTAACATGTGTTAAATAATAACGTACACTTGTAACGTTACGTTACATTACCCAAACCTATAGTTACGTTATTTTGACATAGGCAAGTCATATAAAGAGGTCTACTCCAAGAAAATAACTGTCAAATAAAACTTATTGGATAACAATACAACCAAACAGAACATAGTTTAGCCGTTAATTGTACCTTTATTTTTCGTGAAGTTCGATCGAAGTTCCATACATTTTTACTCAGGATTTTTTATTAAACATTTTACCTTCATACATTTCTAAAACTTTGTTGAGCTGCTGGACACAGGAGCCCGGTATTCATTAGAGTTTACCACGTAAGTTCGAACGAACTTTCGGATCTCTTTAAAGAAAATATTAAAGACATGTCGAATTGCGTCAGAGTAAACTTCGATAGTACGAACGAAATTGAGAATTGCATTATAGAAAACTGAAATCCGAAGTGTATCGGAGCAAATCTCGAAACTTCGAACGAAACTACGGATCTCGTTAAAGAGCTCAAAACTTCGTATTTCATTGATTCCGAGCCGGCATATCTTTTTGCTACATGAGAACGTACCGCAGCGACTCGTCGCTGGCGGCGGCCCGGCGCTAGCTGTGTTCGTGGTGTGTTCGCGGCGACAGCGAGCCGGGGCCCGACTCCACGCTGGAGTCGCCCGCGTACACCTCCGACAGCCCGCCCGCGCTGCCGCCGCCGCCGCCCGCCCCGCCTGCTGTACAAATTTACTTAAATTAATTACAGTATAGCAATACCTCGAACTTACCGAGTGATAACCGCGTAAGTCGAATTCGCGTAAGTCGGGTAGTATAATTTCGTATATATAAATTATTTTTAATCGGAGCCGGAAAGAAGAAAATAGCAAATTATACAAAAAATGTTAATAAAAATCCTAAATTAAAAATACAAAATCACCAGCAGAAGTTATTTTGATGATTTTGAAATTGCATAAGCCATCATAAAATGTAACAAAGTAAACATTCTCTCTTAACATGCTAATACTATTATTTGTAGAGGAAATAAGCTTTTCAGTCGAGTATATATTTTGTAAATTGAAAATCGCGTAACCCCGGGTTCGCGTAAGTCGGGATAGCGTTAGTCGAGGCATCACTGTATTTTTTTTTATTTTATTTAACTCGTTATTAAACGAATGTTGACCCCATTCGACTCCAAAACACATCTTCGAGCTCATATAAGTTTTACATGTATT
>DWNE01003025.1:0-17501 GCA_018249875.1 Cecropterus toxeus | reverse complement strand
CAGAACAGAAATCTAAACTCATCTTTCACATTTCTGTCTGGCCGGGGATCGAACCCGGGACCCACTGCGTGTCAGACTGGTATGGTGACCGCTTCGTCACGCGGGTCGTCAACAACTTATACATGAGGCGATCATCCCAGATCTCAAGAAAAGCAGCGAATCTGAGAAACTTTACATAAAAACCCTGTTCTATATGAAGCTGATAACATAATATGTAAATGGACGGCAGTGCCATTATAATCAGTTGGACTACATACTTGTTTACAACTTCAAAGCGAGCAATGAAAGTAGATAGATAGACATCTTCAATCAATACCAAATAAGATTGAGATCTTGTGTGAGGTTGGCCTCAAATCAAATAAACTTCTGGGGTGCATATGCATTGACTGGGTTACCAAAGTTTTGTCAACGAATATTGTATTTTTCAAAATAAGCTATTAAAATATACATAAATAGAACATATAATTGTTTCAATACGTCGATGCTTCTTATATTTTTTGAAGTGACATGCTTGTTTTAAAATTAATGTAAAGACGCTTTCGTAAAATTTGGATTTGGTACCTTTGGATTCATTTGTTAGATTTCGGTGTTGAAAATATAGTATTTTTACATTTTTATCAATAGTATATAGTACGCAAACCCAAAATATAGTAAAATACTATATATTATAGTACGATTGGCAACCCTCGTTGCTACCCTTTAGACTATGTAGGGATACCTCGTATTAGTCTGTCCTTCAAAGCGACGGCAACAAATCTTTACGCTGCTGTTATTTAGCAACGAAGTAAACATAGGCAGTTTTGATGGACCAACGCATACCAAATACGTATCTATATTCTATATACCTATTTCGGTTTGAAGGAGCACTGAGTGGACGCAATGTTTTCCGGTTTCAAGGGGCAACTGGCAAAAAGTAATGTTAAACAAGACTTGTTACTTTAACCGCATTAGAATCAACGGTTCGACTTATGACATCAGTATTTTTGAGGTCAATCACTTATTATACATAGGCTTTGATGAATTTGCACCAATGCATTTGACCTACTGATCTTAAGATTGAATTTGAAATCAATTATGAATAACAAAGTTTAGTTTAGAAACCCCTCGAGAACAATTATAAGGTACATCTAAATCAAGTAACCAATAATCAGCCTCCACCGTGAATATCGTAAGCTAAGAGATTAATACCAAAGATGACCAGAGATAGGATTGAAATAACGTACCCGGAATAAGGAACTTTACACACGGACCACGACAAATTTGCAGAGGAATCGTAGCCTTATAAGATTTTTAGTTTTAATGCAGAACGATAGACGCTTGAAATAAATATTTTGTGACAGAGCGGTTTGTATACGAAATAGTATTCTGGCACGCTGATCAGCAAAATAGTCCAAATATAGTATGAACTTTAAAATCAGAATTACGAAATTGTAAAGGTTATTCTGTTCAGGATATTTTTTCTACCTTGACACTGGGAACTTGATAAGCAATAAAATACTGTATAAATTGTACTTCGTAACGACATATTTTTTTAAATCTAAGCAAATGTCAATGACATTGACAAACGATTTTTTTAAATTTTCTAATTGTGTTACGATCATACACAACGACATTCAATTTATGGGGCTATAATTGGAAGTTTTTGATGTTACTGTTTGTCTTAATTTTATTTAATTCTGTACAAAGCACATATATGTGTTATTTGTTTACATTTTTATTTACCTTAAAATAAACCATGGATGAAATTGTTGTTATGGCATTCTGTACTATTAACCCAAAAACCACGAAACGTTTAGTTTAAGCTTCATAGACTGCGCTACAAACGTCAGCGTTGAGAGCTACAAACAAATGTTTGTGTACAATCATATAGTCACAAAACATGGGTGCAAATTATAACCAAACCTGAAATTCGCTCAACGTTGATCCTTGTAGCGCTAAGCTGTTTCGTGCTCTCCTGTTATGATAACATACATATTGAGCAAGAGTTTGGGAACTTCAGCCCTTCCTTATTTTATAAAAGCTGAAAGTTTGTCAGCGCGTGCTCCCAACACAATCAAGTCAACTAAAAAATAAACAATGCCTTTTGTTTTAATGAAGTGTAAATTCAATAAAATATGTATAAAAGCTTATTAAACCATGGTGTACTTAGTGCACCTAGTTATTAATTCTAGGCATTTTTTGTATAATTCTGTACTTTCAACATTGATCAATTTTGTGTGCTTGTGTTGAAGTGTGGTTATTTATGTAAATCAATATCAGACTAAAAACCCAATCAAGTACCTATATTTATTTTATTTATTCAATTTAATTCAAATCTAACTTAACATACAAATTAAGTATCGTATTGTCCTCGTATATAACTAAATTTATTTGAAAAGTCACATAACAGCTATACCTAATCGTCTCTAAGTGATAAGGCTGTCTTTTGTATCCCTTAGGTACTTTGTTTCATTCTTTTAAATTTGCAGATAAGTATACAGGTTTTGACTTGAATTAAACAAAGAGATTTTTTCGAAACTTTACATTGCCTCTTATAACTTTAAAATTTATATTATTAACATTTTTTTTATATAATTAGCTCCAATTTTTAAACCTTTCTGTTCGTTGCTGATGTACAAATTTGACGACCAAAAAAAAACGACAATATCTAACTTGACGACCGAAAACAACGACAATATGTAACTTGATGACGAAACAAGGTTGCCAAATCTGTTTTTGCCGCCCTCAAATCTGTTTTTGGCGCCCCAAACACTGACAAACGTTAGTTAGTTAGACAAACTTTAAGTATTTTTTTATATACTTATATTTGAAGTACTCACTTGTATCAAATTTATTTCTAATATGACGTACATATCTCCGTCAACAAGCTAGCAAAGATGTAAGATTATCATTATATATTGTCAAAAGGTGACCTCCCGCCGGGCAAGTTAATCATGCCTGGGGAAGTGGCCGTGGTCCTATAAAATCTGTTTTTGGAGCTAGTGTACATGCAGGATGTTGAGAAAACTTTGATAGCGTGATTCAGAATGTAGTGGCGCCATCTCTTGATGAGTTTCAGTAAGTCTCCACAACATTTAAGACTTTAAAAAAAAGACGCAGTCTACACTCATAGCCCCACACTAGGATTTTCTCCTGTCTTGTGCGTGCCATGGACACACAAAGACGAATACACAAACATCCAAACCCAGAACAGAAATATAAACGCATTCATATTTCTGTTTGGCCGGTAATCGAACCCGGGACCCACTACGCGTCAGACTGGTACGGTGACCACTCCGCCACGCGGGTCGTCAGTTGGCGTGAATTTATTATAAAGGTTATTTCTGTACGGAGCCCAAATCATAATTGCAACATTTTTATTTTACTAGATCCAATTACGTTGACTTAGCGCGATTAACATTTAAATTGGTATCTAACTTTACCCCTTACTATTGTAGAAGGTACATATTTTAATTCGTTAAGCAACTAACGCAATAAATTAATTAACCAATGTAGCCGATGTATTTTGCGACATACATTATCTATTACAAATTATTGTGTAGGTACTATTGTACCTATCTACTCATTATTTAAATACGTTCTACGTCTTTTGTATAGGTAGCAGGTTGTAGTTAGTTACATCACTATTAACAGTAAGAAACTTATGGAATGTTTTCAATAGTATGTAAAAGTAATGAAAGAGTATATGATAATTGGCAACTGTTCCCATGGATTGGACACATAATCAACACTGCATAGGTCATAGGGTCGGTCATAGTGATATACCTTTTTTGTTCTCGAGTGGGAAACCCTTAAAAGGTTCCCGCTCTAAAACCCTTTCGGGTGGTTTTTCCCAGAGCTGCGAAGGGGAATCTTGGATCTTCAATGGAATTCTTAGACGGCACCGCTTTACAAGTTAAAAAAAACTTGTTACTTTAACCGTACTGTTTATTTTAATGTTCACAACTTGTTACTTTTACACAGACACTTTTAACTTGTATAACTTAACTTTCTTCTTTTTCTTTAGCTTCTTCTACTCTAGCGTTTTAGAATTTTAAGGTAACCCTCGACAACTAGCTAGACTCCGCCAGCCGGCAATTACCAATGGTAAAGGAACCGTAGCTGGGTAGCGATCCGGCGCTATTAGGAGACAAGCCAACTAAATGGCCAAAATGTCGGGTTTATATAAAATAATATTGCCGATTATGCTATAACAAACATTTATTTCAGTATCGATATTCATTTACGCATTATGCCGACTCGACAATAATTTTCTTTACATGTTGGCCTAGATTGTGTGCAACGAAGTCATCTGAGCGCATTGCTTCATCGGACTCCACCCAGGTGACCGGCTGGGCTCATCGCACCATCTGGTCTTTACGACCGGTCCATCCAAGCGACCCTGAGAAGAAGGGTGGCGTGCCGTCGTAAAGACGTGAAGGCACGGCGAGTGTCCGCATGACCCGGCGTTGCTCCCACAGCGTTAGGTACCTTTTGAAGGTTTGCCCCTCATTGCAAAAAAGAAAGGTTCGTAGTCAGTGGTGTAGCGTGGGCTTACGCCGCCCGGGGAGGAAGTTGAACTCGCCACACCTTATACAAATTTTGACGACCAAAAAAAAAAAGACAATATCTAACTTGGCGACCAAAAAAAACGACAATATCTAACTTGATGACAAAATAAGGTTGCCAAATCTATTTTTGCCGCCTCCCCAAATCTGAATCTGTCCCCAGGGCGGACCCCCCCCCCCTCGCTATGCCACTGTTCGTAGTACCTCTCGTAAGGATCGTAGCGTGTTATGAGCCTCAAACGTGGCCTCTTAAGTTGAAAAATATTTTTAAGACTGTCTGGTGCAAAAATTTGCTTGTTCAAACAATATCTCAACTTTATTGTATTAGTAAAGATAAGTGCCTCGTAAATTAAACGGCGACTTGTTTTAACAAATGCCGTGAAACAGTGTAGGTAAATAAATAAGTAAATTGTGTGCGGCGATTATTAAATAAATAAATAGGTACTCTGACACGTTCACGCTGCATAGCATCAAGTGCATAATAAAATTTTATTAGTACCTAATTTATTACATTATAAACAATGGCTATTCGTTTTGAATAAACGATTGCATACATACAAAGGTTAAGAATATCTGTATGTAAATGAGTAAAATTCGAGCGATGTTGTGTTCGCTTGCGGTCAGACCAACTGACTTTTTAGGGTTCCGTACTCAAAAGATGAAAACGGGACCCACAACACATCTGATTGAAAAGGATCTTCAGTTGAGAAAGGACAAGGATTGAAGACGTTTATAAAAATCAGTCATGAACAATTGTCACTCATCATTTGCGGTGTATTTAATTAATTAATTTTATTTTGATTTTGGAAACTACTGAAACAAAATCTATGGGTTTTTACGCAGACATCGTACCTTACAGAATGTGGCGCAATATATCCAGAAAACAAATATTTTTTGTATAGTAATTTAATCATGCAAACTAGTGGTTTTTATTGAACCAATCGGAACGACAATGACGACAATCTAAACATGAAAATATTCTTACTATTTGACTTGAGCTTATCTTTTTATGTTCTACGTGGCATTAGATAATAAATTGTAAATGAACCATATAATATCTATAAATTTTATTAATCTTTCAATCATAAAAAAACTGTTCAACGATACTAATAAGGTATATAAAGTAGGTACGTTTTGCTAATAATTATATATATAATTATTTATAATTCTATTTATTTTACTAGTAATTGAACGAAACGACGCAAGTTCGATAATGATATTTGTCGGCTTAGAATGTAGACGAAGGGCATTTCAAAATATCATTAAGATAAGGTTTGTGTACTTATTGATAAATAACTATTTACTGTCGTATATTCAATACAAATAGATACTTATAAGTACCTAGCAGATAAGTAAGGAATAAATTACAGGTATAGTAATATAATATAGAATACGGAAATGAATACTACGTTTAACTGCAAACCAGATGTTTGTTGTGTATATTTAAAAGCAGATGCATGTTCCGAGTATTTATGCGCAAAACCAGTTATATTTGGTAGGCCATCGCGCTAACCGGCTGAATAACTACGGGTTTTAATAATGAATAGCAAGTCTATTAAACAATATATATTTTATTTGTAAACATTCAGTCACGCTTCATTTGATACCTTTCATTATTTAATTCCAGGATAATTAAAATAGCAACACCATTTGATAAGAGCGATAAGGAGACTGGCAATATCGTATCGTAGTATGAATACTGGTTGACTAATTACGGTCGCGCCAAATGTTCACGTAGAGCACTCGGTTTTCCGAATGGTAATAATTAACATTCTCCGCGATTTTAGTCACGGTCACGCACGAAACGCGCGAACAGGCACGACTCATCCGTGCGATATTATTCCGATCAGCACTCACCGGCTTGTCATGTCGATTCAGGGGACCTTCAGTCATTTTCCAAGATGTGATAAAACCGCCGCTCCTCGTGCGGTGACGGCTGACATCTGTAACAGGCCATCGAGGTCATGTTATTGCTGACTTCGCTAACACTGGGCAAAACACGAACACTAGAGCTCACTTGTGCTGTATGTGTCGGAGGCAAAGATGCATGAAGGCAGCTCTAAGTTTCCGGCGACGAGTTAAACGCGCTGCATTTCTGACAAGAAGGCGTCGGCGAGCCGTGTTTATCACTGAATCACTGAGGCCACTGGGGAGATGAGAGGCGGAGGGTGGGCGGCGCGGCAGTGACGTGAGCGAGTGACGTGCTACTCCTCCCGCCTCGCGCTTGGCGCCTGATTCCGCCTGACGTGTGCGCAATCACGTTCCGTTTCACTCGGTCATATAGTGATTTGCCGCCATTTTATTATTTTAGAAAAATAAATTACTAACATTTGCTTTGATAATGTTAGTAAATATGAATATGAATATACTCCACAAAATAATATAGGTATTCAATCACTGCATAATATAAAAAAAAAAACATTTTTTTTTTGTTTACACGGTGGCTGCTCGGTCTATCAGAAAATATTGTTTTATAGATAAACATGGTAACTAAGACGTAGTAGATTAATAAAGATTCTGAACATACTGATTTTTTCATGTAATAATAATATTGTTACCATTCTATACCTACGGGTTTACCTACGGTATACCTACGGGTTTCACATTTAATTAACTTTATCGGTGTATCATACCTACATGTATACATTTCATGTGTGTAGATATACATACCGTACACTACTCTTGCAATCCTCATTTTGGCACGAATGTTTTTTTTATAACTGATAGTAAGTGGCCACTGTCCTCCATGACCATTTCTAATCAAGCCAAGATAAGATCAGGTCTCACTTGTGGTTGGCCACAGATGCGATCTACCCCTGAGTTGGAACGCCTCGGGTAAGTATATCTTCCTTTCCACAACGTTCAGACCAGAACACAGCAATGCATACGATACTGTGATTAGGCAGAAATAGGTATGGCGGTGGTGCTTCTAGAGTCGAACCACAAAGAGTTCTACTACTTTCAGTTAAATAAACAAGCAAAATTTGAGGTTTAATCAAATTACAACAAGTGTTATAAAATTAGACAAAAAGTAACAACAAATAGAACATTTTCAAAGAATTGAGTGATAGCATATATGCTAGCTCAAAGTGATGGCGTTCTTATATAGATATTGCTCGTATAAAACCTACAGGTGCTAAATTTATGTGACTATATTATGAGGGTATTAAGTAATGTGATATTACATAAATTAATGAGTATACGCACATATACTCATTAATTTATGTAATATCACATTACTTACTTCTTATGCGCAAAACACCATGAATTCTCAATTTACCTAGTGGAGTGACCGAAATTGAATTATCGCTACCCATTTAGGAATTCCAGTCAGCAAAAAAAATGGTTGCTGGATCCAAATATTCCTTCAAGACGTAACACCCGAGGATCATGGAGATCTCTGCCTGACTGACTCGCTCTGACTCTACGCCGCTGAGCTTATACTAATTATTTTTGGCGCCCCGTAATAAGGTCGTCAAAATTTAAAAATTCATAGAATATAGTGGAGGAAAATGAATAGAAAAGATAGCATTATATTTGCCATCTAAAATTTGCCGTCCTAGGCTCCAGCCTACTCAGCCTGACGGTAAATTTGCTACATGCAAATGCACTCTGTTCAGGGCCTTCTTAGACTTTGTTGGGGCCCTTTGGCACACAAGAATTTGGGGCCCTTTTAGAATGAAAAAAAAATCTAATTATACATTTTTTTCACTATGATCTGCTTTATTATGGATAATCAAATAAACTAGTCACAAAAATTAAGGGTTATTAAAAAAAAATCAAATTTTTCAACAAGCTGTAACTCCGAAGAAAATTATTGTACAGCAAAAGAAAAAATGTAATCGGGCAACGAGAAACTGGAATGCGCCCAAACACTGGCGCGGGCTTACGCCGCCCGGGGCGGATGTTGAACTCGCCACACATTATACACAGACAATATCTAACTTGACAACCAAACAAAACGACAATATATAACTTGACGACCAAAAAAAAAACGACAATATATAACTTGACGACAAAAAAAAAACGACAATATCTAAGGTTCCCAAATCTTGTTTTGGCCGCCCCTCAAAATGTGCCTGTGATTAAATGTGAAATAAATAGTCGGTCCTTCGGGGCCCTCTGAGGATGGGGGCCCTGGGCACTGGCCCCGTGTCTAGCGCGGTGGACTCATTACCGTCTTTACCATAAGGGCTATGGTAAATACGGTAATAAGTCCACCGCGCTAGCCAAGTGCGAATTGGCAGACTGTGACGTCTGCCAATTCACATTTCACCTTTGAGAACTCTTTATTTTTTTTAGTGAACTGTCAGATGTGCAAGTTTCCTCACGATGTTTTCCTTCACCTATCAAAGTGTACCTTCAACTAATTTAACATTCCAACAAAAACTCTTGATCTAGCTTTAGAACCTAGGAAAAAACAAAAAAATGATAATTTTCTTCGTGCATACGTACGACTCAATATGTAAATGAACCAACGTCGCATCAGTTGGAAACAAAGTTTGCAATCATCGGTTTGTGTTCGTAATTGTATGCTTTTGGTTTGTAAAACCCTTTACACATATGCTACAAGAATAAATAAATAGGAATATGATGGATAATAATGTTTATATAACGGTTCAATCCTTTATGGTTTAAGGCTGATGGTACCAACGCCACTATTTCTGCTTAATAACAGGAGATATTTACCAGGTGGTAGAACCAGCATAGTTCAACCGGGGAGGTTCCACTGCCACTCCTATTTCTAGCGTCAAGCAGTGAAACGTTTCGGTAGAACAGAGTAATTGCCGGATCACTTTTATATGAGGCTACCATTATAGCCCTCGGGGGTAGTAACACATCTGTAATTGACTTTACATAGAACCCCTGTTCAGTATGAAGTTGATTACAGATGTCCATGGGCGGCAGTGTCTACTTACCATCAGGTGGACTGCGTGCTCGTTTGCTACTTCAGTAAACATAAACATAAATGCTTTCTACACTCATAGTCCCACAGTAGGATTTTTTCCTGTGTCGTGGGTGCCATTGACACACAAAGTCGAATACACAAACACCCAAACCCAGAACAGAAATGTAAAGTCATCATTCTCATTTCTGTCTGGCCGGAAATCGAACTCGGGACCCACTGCGCCTCAGACTGGTATGGAGACCGCTCCGCCACGCGGGTCGTCAAGAAATAGTTTGAGAAAGTCCTTTATTGTAATTCAATGTTTTCCTAAGTTTTTTATGCCGTGCCTCAGTTATGAATGTCTAACCATTTGTTACCCATTAAGACGTAACTGACCACAAAACTTAACTGGCCAAGTGCTAGCTGGCCTAAAACATTAAGGAATTCGTATGTAAAAAATTGACTTTTTTACTCAAAATTAGTTTAAATATGTTTTTGAGTAGTGAAAAATAAAGAAAACTGCGGCCTGGTACCGGGTGCCGGCCTCATTTGCGAAACGCTAGTAACTAAAATCCTAGTGTGGGGCTATGAGTGTAGAGAGCGTTATTTGTTTAAAAAATAAAAAAATATAACGTGTGACATCCTCTTAAACCGTGTTAGGAGAATGCATAATGACGCGACTCATCTGCGAATGGGCGAGGTTAGTTTATCCATTACGATCAAACCACGCAATACTGTGATTGAGTGTGATTACATAGGTTGTTAAAACCTATTGTGCTCTAAAACAAAGGGGAAATATACGAAATTGAGGTTACTGGTTTGTTTATTAATGTCATTAAATTTCTTAGATGTTTTTATTAGTAGCACCCAAGCAGTAGAAGCACAAGCAGAAGCAGTTCACCTGATGGTAAGAAGTTGCTGCTGCCCATGGACATCTAGAGTATCTTCACATAGAACAAGGGTTCTTTTTCCATCTCATCAATCCGTTTAGGCTGTAGCGCGTATTCAAGAAATGAACATACATACAATTAAACATACATACATAACTGATAGCCGAATGGTTAATACTCGGCCTATCAATCGAGAATGCGAGTATAGAATCTCAGGCACACACCACAGATTTTTCTAAAATTATGTGCGTATTAGAATTTAAATTCACTGCTTTACGGTGAACGAAAACATCGTGAAGAAACCTGCACATCTGAGAGTTCTCGTAAAAAAAAGAGTTCTCAAAGGTGTGTGAAGACTACCAATTCGCACTTGGCCAGCGCGGTGGACTATGGCCTAAAACTCTCTCATTCTGAGAGAAGACACGTGCCTAAAAGAGGGACAATAATGGGTAGACGACGAGACATACATACGTACAAACATATATACATACGCTCGAAAAACATTACCGTCCATCTGACGCAGTCGGATAAAAGGAAGTTTTTTTCCAAACTTCGAAATTGCATTTAGAATGTCCTTGTCTTCGGTATTGTCGAATTGCACTGGAGAATGTTTTTTTTCAAAAATGAATATAATAAAAAATAGGCTTTGAACGACAATAGGACAAAACCATTTATCAAAGCTATTGCTCCAAAGAATTGCAAGTGCTTTACTTTGAGAACTGTATTTCAACAATGTTTTGACGAAAAAATGGAACTTTCGTTGATTTCGCAATAAACGTGTTATAGAATGACCGAAAAAACGTTCTTGTGTATAATAGATATATATTATAATAAAAACTTTTATTTTAAACAAGCCAGCAGGGAACACGACTCCCTAACATTTCTCTTAGCACACTCTTTGAACTTTGATCTTACGTTTTGCACAATTATCTACATCCGTTCACAAAAAATAAAAGGAAAGAAGAGGAAAAATCTTTAAAAAATTAAGAAGAAGAAGGCAATCATTAATTTCGTATAGATAAATAAACACCAACGATTTGGTCATTAATATTTATTTGCGCTCAGCCCATAACTATTTAGGCAAGACATCAATCAATCTGTAGTCATTCCCCTCTATTCGTTACAATGTCGATCTTTGCGGGTCAAGTCACAGGGAATTAATGGTATTCCTCTCCATTATGGAGAGATGATGCACTATGAAACCATGACTTTAGTTTACGAAATAAAAGTGGAGTAGCGATGAAGCATTTTCTTCATTGTCATCCCATAATCTCGCTGCTCCGACAGGTCTCGTTTGAAAGTATCTAGAGATTTATACAAAGATCATAATAATAATAATAGTCGTCATCATCACCACGTCACCCTTTTTCCACTGCTGGATATAGGACTCCCGCGAGGTGTTCTTCAACACTAGGTCCTCCGCTGCTCACATCCAGCCACTACTACCGATCCTCTTGAGGTCTGCTGTCTGAGGCTGGAGAGCGTCTTAAGTCTGCGACGTATATGTTTCTTTCGTAAGTGATAAATGTTATTTAATTTCTAATACACACGTAACTGAAAAAATGAAGCTTCGTTAAGGCTTGCCTAAAATTAGAACTTCGCACCTCCCGATCGAGAAGATTCATCCATTAGGCTTTCGCTACGTTTCAGCTTGTTTCATCTATCTTATTGATAATTTTGTTAAGTTCAAAGGTGGTAGAACCTTTGATACCTACTTCGAGTAAGAAGGAAGCACCATGACACCTCTTTCTGTCAAATAACTAATCTAAGGATTAAGTGTTGTTGTGATCTGGTTTGAAGGTTATAGTAAGGGACATTCTTATCCGAGTTACAACTTAGTCCTCAGGAATCACAACGCATCTGTAGGCGATCTCACGTAGGACTCTGCGGCATTGGCCACTTACTAACTTACTTTTGTTGCGGGCGGCAAGAGTGGGAGCTCGAACTGACCAGCCAGGTGACCCCGGGAAGGACGGCGTATAGGTATATGTCGCATACTGTCGTACGAACCAGACGATGCGGTGGGCCCAGCCGCTCACCTGGGATAAACCCGAAGGGGCAATGCGCTCAGAGGCCTCTGGTTGTGGTCCTTTGGAGTTCTATTCACAGCGCTGAGAACGGCCACGGGGCCACTTACTATAAGGTGGACTGCATGCTCATTCGCCACTTAAAGGTTATAAATAAAATGTTCCTTATTAGTAAATTCGGCATGTTTCATGAATATGACTCATAAGTATGACGATAGAATATGGATATGGCTCAGATGCGTGCCGTGTTTAATATGACTATATGACAGAAGTCATGTGAACGTATAGCATCCTATATCTATGATAATTTAGTGGTAGTATGAGATTACTGGCGGTAAGATATTTCATCAATTTCCTTTTAGATAAATTAACAGTAAAACGCTTTCTAGACTCATAGCCCCAAACTTAGATTTTCTCCTGTGTCGAAGGTGCAACGGTGACACAAAGACGAACACACAAACACCCAGACCCAGAACAGAAATCTAAACTCATTATTCAAATTTCTGTCTGGCCGGAGATCGAACCCGGGACCCATTCCGTGTCAGACCTGTACGGTGACCGCAACGACACACAAAACATCACACAAAAGGGATGAGTGTTTTGGAGGTTCCAATATAAAGTGCTGATGCAGGAACATTATTATCTTTGACTACAAAAGATAGCATTAAATTAGAATAACATTTTAGCGTATGTTTGAATAGGTCCTACAAGGTATTGTCGTAAGGACTGAATATTTTTGACTTCTGGTTGGCAAAAACAATTATAGGTTGTCGATCTTTGAATGATAGTCGATAGTGATTTGAACGATAGACTGCGTCAAATGGAGGGTAATGTTTTTCGAGTGTATGTATGTTTGTTTGCATGTATGTCCATTTCTTTGGCACGCGCTACAGCTCAAGCGGCTTGACTGATGACGTATGATATATTATTAGAATCATCTCAGTTTGCACGGTGATAATGGCTATCTAATTTTTAAAAGTGACGCCTGGAAATAGAGGAAAAAGGAGGCGAGGGACGAATTTTTTTACTATTACGACAATATGGGTATCAAATGAAAGCCAACAAATAGATTAATCCGAAAATATACATATTGTAATACTTGTACGTGATAGCCTGATGGTTGAAAATGAGCCTCTCAATCGAGGGTCGGTGGTTCGAGCCCCAGCACGCACCACTGATTTTCCTAAAATGATGTGCGTATTAGAATTTACTTATCACTGCTTTACGGCGAATGGAAAAAAAAGAGTTCTCAAACGTTTGTGAAGTCTACCAATTCGCACTTGGCCAGCGCGTTGGACTATTGCCTAAAACTCTCTCATTCTGAGAGAAGTCCCGTGCCCAGTAGTGGGACAATAATGGGTTGACAACGACGACTTGTACGTGACAATTTTGACAAAATCTCATAAAAGTCTTAAATTAAATATACATAGTTATATCATTATGAACAAATTTTCGTTTTAAGGAGTCAGAATTCTTGTTTTAATGTTTTTAACGATGTCACTGGTTTGCTTAAATGTTATTTAAACGCATTCACTATTATTCAAATGAGTACTTGTGTAAGTTTTTTGTCAAAGGTCATGTTCCTGTGATGATAAGCACGTGCGTATGAAATTTTACACTAATGCTAAAAGTAACTTAAAAGATATTACTAGGAATATCAGGATAACTTGCAGCCTTTTCCCTGTCAGAAGCACTGCAACACTGCAGCTACAGAAATTCGTTTACATATGGGGTAGACTAAAAACACAACAGACACTCATTAGTTCTCCGGCTCCGAGGGAATCTAGATAGGGCAGCTTCAAGCTAGGTTTAGTTCATTCTGTGGCCTCTCTGTTATTAAATTATCTGGATTGAACTACGGGACATCTCGGGACATTTTTTTTCAAATGTATGTATGTATGTTTGTATGTATGTCCATTTCTTTGGCACGCGCTTCAACCTAAATGGCTGGACGGATCGTTACGTATGACATTATCATTACAATCGACTCAGTTTAGAGAGTGACTTAGGCTATACGATTTCCAAAAATGGCGCCTGCAAATAGGGTAAAAGGGGGGAGAAGGGACGAGTTTTTATACGGATACGAAAATATGGGTATGAAATGAATGCTAGTAAATAGACGATTCTGAAAATATTATACTATAATACCTTTCCTTAACTATTTTAACAAAAACTTATATAAGCGTTAAATTAAATATATCATTATGAACAAAAAAAAACGTTTTCAGCATGTCCCTAGTCTTATATGTATGGAAAAGACTTCTTAGAAATATAAACTTGCCATGCTCATTCTATGGAACTGGTTATATATATCTTCGTAATATCTTAAGTAGATTACAGATGCACAGCAGTCTTCGTATGAATACGGGAACACCACACGTTCCTTAAACTGATTATAACAACCATCTGCTATTCTAAGTATAGCTATTTTAGATATTAAACATAAGTAAAACACTACCACTAACATAAGTAAAACAATATTAAACGTAAGGCCGAGTGGTAGAACCAACGTAGTTCGAGCGGGGAAGTACCACCGCCACACTTATTTCTAGCGTGCAGCAGTTCTTGCGTTTCGGTGGAAGGGTGTGGTTGCCGGCTCACATTTATAGAGGCGACCATCTCAGTCCTCGGGAGTAGTAACGCATCTGTGGTCGACTTCATATAGAACCCCTGTTCTATATGAAGTTGCTTACAAATGTCCATGGGCGGCAGTAACCACTTACCATCAGGTGGGCTGCTTGCCCGTTTGCTACTTCATATTTATAAAAAAAATATATATGTTAATATTCAATGAAACGAATTAAAAAAAATTGGCTTTGTATAACTTTTGTTATATTGTAAGCCACCAAGTAAGGGGACAAGAATCTTCCATACATCCATCAGCCTTTCAAGGTCCACTGCTGGACATAGGCCTCTCCAAAACGGCGCCACTCCAACCGGTCCTGTGCCTTCTGAATCCAACGGTTCCCCGCTCTCTTCTTCAGGGCATCGATCTTCTTGACAAGAATCTTATCTGAGGTCAATTAAATTTATTGTTTCTTTTAAATTCGACATCGAAATTCGAGATCATTGTAGTATCTGCTTTAACCACATCAGTCAGATCAAAATAATTATACCACCTTCAATTTCTACTTTAAAATTTAATTCGGACAGTTTGCCGTAATTTCTTTCTGGTTAAATATTCTCCGTATAAAGTCTGTGTATAAGATTCCTATTCAAGCATTTTTATTTTTCTGGATGGCCACCCTACTTACAAGCGACCCTCGCGCGATTTGAATGATTCAATTCATATATTCAAAGTAGTTTTAGTAGTAAGATATTATTTATTTTTTGTAAATTTTATTCTCCATAATTACTTGCGTGTCTTTGTTAGAAGCTTGACCCGTGATCAGACACATGTTTATGTATACATTATTAATTAACATAATTGTATTGCACTATTTTGTAGATACTTAGGTAGATATTTTGTTTTATGTGTATTATTTTGACGTTAATTCGTATGTATGTGAGGGTCAAATCTTATGATAGAATTTTAAACCAGGTAACTTCAAGCGATTGTGTTAAAATTTTATACATTTCTTTGATTTGGATGATGATCAAAGCTAAAACGTTTTTAACCCAGTACGATGACGAACGGCGAATAAAGGCCAATCAATTATTATTTGACACTCCTATATAGGAATGAGATAAAATGATTGAAAATACACAAGGTACTAAAATGTTTATTAAAAAAACTTTTTTCTTCATCAGGAGCAGATGTAAATTTTCAAATTTAACATCATAATATTTACCAAAATTAAAAAAAAAAAAAAGCTTTCTACATTCATAGCCCCACAATAAGATTTTATCCCTGTGTAAGTACCATGGACACACAAACACCCAGACCCAGAACAGAATCTAAATTGCTCATTCAGATGTCTGTCTGGCCTGGGTATCAGACCGGTGTGGTGACCGCTTCGCCACGCGGGTCGTCGTTGTGTTGTTGTTGTGATTATGTCGCAAGCATGTCTATAACACTTTTTATTCTAATAGGTTCTTCATTCATTATCACGTGTCCCGTACACGTTGACTCATACGCACACTATGAATCCCACATTTATACAACACAAAGAGTAAACTGACATGCAGTCACGCAGGTTATAGACCTCGATGACTAACTGTAACTGTAATATTCCCAACCTTTAAATCGGAACGCCTAACGATAGAGCGAAGAATTCTCAAATTATAGGTGCAGGCAAAATTTATTTACTGGAAAAATCATCTCAAATCAAGTAATTTTAGAAGGTGGTACCCTCCGCGGTTCGAGTCCCTAAGCACCACCGCCACACCTATTAACACCAAATAACAGCAGTGATACGGACGGCAATATTTTGGTCTAAAGGTATCCAAGGTATTCGCTATAGTCCTTATACTTTTGAATCTTCGGTAATTGTCAGATTCAATTAATTTGTAGTACGATATATGTACCATTGCATGATTTCTACTTTTGGTTCGGTACCTCTTTAATTTCATAACATATTTCTTGATGAATAAAAATATATTTGAATTAAAGATGAGCATGGAGGAAATGTGAACAGATATCATATTTGTGCTGCGCGGTGCGGTGTATTCTAAGCTAGCCCCAATTATTAGGTGACATTAGTGCCCATTTGTGGACTATAAATAGAGATTACATTATCCTAAAGGTAAACAATCAAACGCTTCCCCTGTGAGATGATCCGCAGACTCGTGTACTACTCGTATAATTTTCACAAATTTATCGAGCAATAATATTATCTTGATTTGGTTTTAAAAGATTTGGTCGGGAAGATTTGAATCGAAGTACCGTATCAATACGATGGAGGTTTTAATATGTAAAGGAATAAAACGCACAAACGCAATTAAAGACAAATTTAGATTTTTATAATTTAGTGAATTTTTGACATAAACACGAATATTGTCAAAAGATTAACACATTTCTACCTACGCATGAATAACATCATAATTCAAAATTCATCAATTTTAAGTTCAAAATGAAGTTTTATCCTTATTATATTATTTTAGTATCGAAATATAACGCTTTAACTTCGCTGTAGTTAATGGCTATATTTTTTTATTATTTAAACTTAACATTAAAAAGATAAAAACAAAAAACATTGTTAAATGTCTC
>DWNE01003024.1:0-17502 GCA_018249875.1 Cecropterus toxeus | reverse complement strand
TAAAGTGGGTCAAAATCGCGCCCAAAGAAGTCGGTTACAAACATACAGGTGAAGCTAATAAAAAGCGAATAAAAATATTTTTGCATTGAATAGTAAATTTATCGAGGAAGGTTTTAAGCTATATAACATCACGCTATATTTGTTTGTTTTTTATTACGTCTGTATGTATATGTTGTTGATTATTATCTTATGTTGTCGTTTGTTATTAATAGATAAACGCGAGTGAAACTACGTGGCACAGCTAGTATTAAATATTAGTAAGATAGATCAACAATTTTATTTATAAATGGCATTCAACATAATGTTTATTAAATCCTTAATTGAAGTAGATACTCAAAATTACGTAATTGTAATATTAAAGTAGTAATGGATGCAGGTTGTTAAGCCTCGGAATTCTCAGCGGAAACAACCCTATAATTATAGCAAATTGTTACATTTAATAATTGGCATTTAAATAAAGTTCACTGAACACAAAGGCCGTAATCACATAGTAACCTCTTTGGCGTGGTTCGATGACACTTACTGATTAAAATAGGAAGTCTTTTGTAAAATGTTATTAACTTAATGCGCCAAATTAAAATACTAACATAAAAATTATATTTTTGGTTGAGGTTTTTAATTGATTTGAAGGCGATAGAACTCTTTGTGTTTCGACTCCGAAGCACCATCACACTTCTTTCTGCCTAATGACAGCAGGTAGTCAGCAGCAACGTTCAGCAAGAAATAGCAAAGTTGAAACCAGAACACGTGGGGTCTCATGTTTATTTATTTTTGCCTTATTTTTTATATTCATATATAAAAATAAAAATGTATGTCATGCGTGAGCTGAGGCTTGTGACTGTTTAGTTAGGAGCCCTTGTCCTAGATACGCTGTTTCTTTTATGTTATATTCTAGAACACAGGAATGCTTTAAGTTAAAATAATGAAACGCAATACTTTCTCGACGTCTACTTTTTATTTAGTTTTTGTTTATATTTGCCACTTGTCATTATATTTTGTATGTGTATTATAAATTGAATACGTCGAGTAAAGATAGTACCTTGCATCGCATTGATATCCTTGATATAAATATATTTTCGAATGTTTATACTTTGAGTTAATTTTATGGATAAATCAATAGTCCGATAAATAATATTTATTAAACACAAGATTTAAATGATAAATGATAAACTATGAAATATGTCAAGTTGTTGATTAATGAATAAGTACAAGTATGTAAGGCATCGGGATTATGATTGATAGATAGTCATAAATAATGTCAGTATGTTTCCGTGGCTAACATGACCTTTGGGTCAGTTGGGATATTAATTCGTACCAAAATAGACATTTTATTTAACGAATATTCCGTTCTATATGTGTTTGTGTTATTTTCTTTGTGTGTGTATATATGGTATAAGGGATGCTAGAAATCTAAACGTGGGATCGTTAGTTTAATATTTGTACATTGAAACTTAAGGCAAATGAACATTTTATAAGTTTGTAATGTATTATAAAATATATATATAATTATTAATTTACATAATTATTATATTATCGTTACAAGAGTTAGTTAGTACGTTAGTCCTTAACATACTAACGCTACGGCGATTAAATAAAATTTAGCATCTGCAGAAGTAGGTTAGACGCGGAAACACGTGTACCTGTAAGCTGCATCCGAGTAGAACCGTGTACCGGGAATTCATTAGCACACATCGCGACCGAACCAGATATTTTTCATTAGGCCGCTGGTTTTAAAGTGGCAAAGTTCGCAAATGTTGCTACTTTGATCCTCGTTATTTCCGTCAAATCCTGGAAATTAATTTGCGCGAAAAAGCGAAGTTTTTACGCCTACTCGCCGGGTCAGGTGGCCGCAATTAACTGGACTCGGAGTTAACCGATAGTTTTAGTAACGAGCGTTTTAAACCGGGCGGCGATTTGCGTTGCAACGTTCGTAGTTCGCAGTCTAATGGATAGAGATTGCACGCGTGTTACTTTTAGTGTCTGTAAAATGTATTTTTCGTTTTACAATTTTTATTTTACTATGTTTAGCTCTATAATTGGTATTCTCCGTCACGTTCGTAGGGAGCCTAAAACGTTTGTGTGCATAATTGAAGGGCATAATACTACAATTAGAAGTTGGCAAACGACAGTATGTGTAATATTCGGCTTTATTCTCGACTAAAAACACGTTTTAAACGAAAAACATCATTATTCTTACAATCCGAGCTGATCATGTCGTATATTTAACTAAAAGATTGCACAAAATGTTAAATACAGCCATGTAAGTCGACCATGTTTGTACTATAAGTGAGGTATTATAATAGTTTTTTAGTTGAGTATGTGTAATAGGTACATCGCACTGCAGAAAATTTGCGAGTGCTAATGTAATTCAACGAGATCTTAAAAAGCTGAAACAAACATCACAGGCACTACGTAAGTTGTTTACTGGGTACACCTTACAAACGATGACAGTTAAAGGATCCGACACCTCTGCTCAGAAGCTAGATGGTGTATGGCGTGACACACAAAGGGTTTCCGGAAGATACATCCGGCTTTAGAATACACGACAATACAGGCTGTATTATATATATATGCAAATTCGGCAATTGAGATAAGACTATGGAATATTTGTATACCTTAATGTAATACTTAAAACGGTAAGCCAGTACTTACTGCCATGCGAGTAATTATTTATTTTATGTCTTTTTAACAATCCTGTAATCTGCATTTTCTTCCTTAGGTGTCTCTTAAGTCATTTACAGGAAGAGAGGACTGATGATCGACGACACGGTAAATGGCACACAACAGATTGTATTATTAAACTGGAACTTAGTTAATGTTAGTCAATGAAGCAATTACTAAATTATTTGTCTTAAATAAATTTATATATTGCCAAAAAAAAAATAAGGAATAACTTTCATATGTCTCAAATATCAAGTAAATAAACCAGATATATGATTTATATGCTAATTAAACAACACGCGACACAAATCGTAAAAGTTATCATTGTTGTTCTGGGGCTGACTGTATGTGTATTCATCTTTGTTATTGTTACTTCCAAGGCACCCACGATAAAGAAAAATTCTAAGTGATAGGCTACAATTAGAGAAAGCGTGAATGATTATACATAACTACATAAGTGAGGGTAAAAATGAGTAATCTTATGGGTTTCCTACCTTTTTAGCAAACTTTGAATTTCATAGCAATGAGTGCTATATACGTATAATTATCCTAGCGTGGCGACATGTCGTCACGTCGTGTCGTACGATATAAACGGACAGTGAAATCCTATTGACTTGTTAATCCAACCCCGTGTTATTTGTTTCTGGGAATGTGTAGCAAACAACGTTACGGGTATAATTTCCTCTGCTATTGAAACACAGGAATCGGAGTACTGAAGGTAACTAACTATAGCTCACAATTTGGTTTAAATTACTTCAGCGCTATGTTATAATAATTTTGTGCCTACCATTTTGATCTAATGAATCCATTAATACCATGAATATCAATGTTAGCTATACTTGTAACATGACAACAATATATGTATACGTATTGCTAATCATGTACTAATATTACATAATAAACAAACACATTAAAATCGATGGCAGTTAATATATTTAGTATCGTTTTACGGAAGATGATTTCCATATCGATTAAAAGTATTTTTGTATAAGCTATATTTTTATCTGACCAAGTAGTATTTTCGCTATCAAAATAAGGGATTTCTATGTGAATCGTACTACATAATTCTATTTCTGTTAATAATGTATGAACAACAGAATCAGTTGTGAAATAAGTCAGCAAATATTCGTTTAAAAATGTAGCTTTATTTGATATGTCTGTAGGCGGGTAGCACTGCCCAATCACACCGTAAAATGGAGCTGCCGAGCAGACGCTTGTTAAAACGACGTATTTCTCTAACGAACCAAAGCGATGTGAGTAAATGTTATTTGGGTTTGACACATAGCAGCGAAGGTATTCCGTATATATTATATTGATGTTTTTTATTCAGTGAATCAAACGAATTGGTTCTGGTAACAACGCATCTGTGATTGAGTTCTATCCGAAGTCGATCACAAATGCGTTGCTGCTCGCAAAGACTGAGATGGTCGTCTTATATATAAGTGAGCTGTATATATTGATGTCTCAATCAATCTCAGTAGAATTAATAACTTTCGTGAGGTCGGCTTCCCACATTCTTCATGTCAAAATGCAGATTTTAACTATACTGTTATCAAGCATGGTTATATGTGATAATTGTTTAAATTTTCCATCACCTTTTTCTTTGGTGACGGGAGAATCTTTATGAGGTACACCGAATCCTTGGGAGAAATTCCGGGTTACGTGGCATTTTTACCTACTACAACTCCCTCGGTGCCAAGAAGCCCCTTCTAGTCGCCTCTTACGACACCAGAGGATACCGTAGCCCTATTCCCCGGCTACATGGGAAAAGGTTTCTATCACCTAACATTGTTTGTGAAATAGGTCATCGACATAATATGTAGTCAAACGGATGGTAGTTAGGCCCTACCGTTCATAGACATCGGGAAACAATTCCAACCAGGATTGGCATCCCTCTTCATTAGGTAACTCAGCGTCTCATTATTATACTGTACTACATTCTACAAAATAAAATACAGCAGCGTTTAACTCGATGGACTAGCTTTTATATGTCATTAATAACGTTTCTCTTTTTAAGAATCTAGCATTTATTACGCTTTTACATTAATACGATGGCAAACGATGCATTATTTCAAACTAAGTAGGTTTCTGGGAATAAACATTGCGCCACGTTCCAGGAATATCGGGAATTTTCCCCCGCAAACCTGGTTAAAGTTTTATAAAGCACTGGAACTGAAGACGTTTAAGCAGATTAGAAGCTTTGTAAGAGAAGGAATTTGTATGGTACCACATTTTTTATGTTTCGAAGTTATTCAAATATATATATTTAATCTTTATTATTATTATATTTTTCCATTGTGCTTAAGCTTTTGCTAAGCTTTTGATTTACTATTTATGTACTTCTATATTAAAAAACATTTACAACGTTAACTGCTAGGAAAGGGTTACGAGTTTCGTTCCCGTCGAAGCAGATCACTAAATACTTGTTTAAAACCTAGGTCTGGGCGTATTTATTTTGAACACAATGATTTTAACGCATTAAGAGACAAATCAATACTTTTGGTTACATAATATGTCGCTTATATATTCAGTACACAGTATATTGTTCCAAAGCAATAATGCAGTACTTTTTAAGTCTGTTTATGTTTCATTATTTATATTCTGTGTCCGTGGCACCTACGTAACATATTAATATTGAAAGTCAATTACAGGTGCCCTTAGCCACTTTTGAGGATTAATATAAACACCTCATGGACTAGTCAGCCGGCACTCATACCCTTTTAACGAAACGTTAGATCACACTACAAATAAGTGTGGTGGCGGTACCTCCCCGGTTGAACCATACTGGTTCTACCACTTGTTTTGTATCTGTGTAGTCTTTGTGTATGTGTGTGTGTGTGTGTATGTGTGTGTGTGTGTGTCTACTCTATAGCTATAGAGCAATGAGTGTAGCGATTTTAGATTGCTAATATTATCTGAATAATAATTAAAATCCTTGTATACTATTGATGGGTTATATACAGATGAAAGGATACGTAAACATCTAAATGCCTTTGTTCATTGCAATCACTTGACGATCAATCAACCTGATATTCTAAGCACTTCACTAACGTTTTTATAAGATCACGTGAACACCATAAAAAAAAATATTTTCTATTATAACCGTAAGTACCGAAATTCGAATTGTGAGTATTTGTAAGTAATGTTCGAACGTCATATTTGGTATTTCCTATTTACCATCTATTTCTTTTAGTGTTTCAAATAGTCCAATTAGCAACATTAACATTTAGTCTTACCTGCTTGTGTGCGCATGTCGCGCGACACGATGGCGCCGTGCGCGTTGTGCGCTCGGCAGCGGTACACCGTGCTGTGCACGTCCTGGCGGTACTGCACCGCCGAGAACGGCAAGAACACCAGCGTGCCGTTCTCCAGGACTTGTCTGTGGACAAGGCGATAGATAAGATAATATTAAATTTAGATGTGGAAACTTCTTTAGTCGCGTTTAGCATTTTACGATAGGGGAGAGTTATGAGTTCGTGACACCGACATGCTATTTCTAAATGTTTAAATTGTAGAAGTAGCAACCGTGCATGCAGTCCATCTGGTTTCATGGTTAGTGACCACTGCCGCCCATGGACATCCGTGGACAGGCCCAAATAAAATAACGGTCTGAGTTTCACCACGTGTTGCGATGCATTGCTTCCTCTGAGCACTAAAATGGAGTGCTTTGGATAAGTCCTTTAGCACATACTCAGACCTTTAGACTAAAACACAGCAGCGCTTAACACTGTTTTTATTTGGAAATATTGTGAAATGTGCCACAATAATAATGTCTAAATGTGATTCGATTGACGATAGCAGGTTATTCATCATTCATAACGTACAAAAGCAGGCTTTTAATTCAAAGAAACGCAACCAATAACAACTACAAAGTAGTAGAACTTAATGTTTTTTTGATTAGATGTTCATGCCAGCAATAAACACTTACAAATAGAAGGACTGTAAGCTCATTTGCTACATATATTTTATAATAAACAAGTCAGACTTTTGATACATATACGTGATACTAAAAGATATATTATTTAATTCAAAACTTTTCCACATTTAATCAAATGATATTTTGCATTAAAATATAACTTGGGTATGAATCAAAATAAAAAATCTTTTTCTGTCATTGTCCTCGCTGCGCAGGATAATGACGTCATTCCCGAATTTAATTTACTCGAAGCAGGTGAGCGGAGATGGTAATGAAACAGTTCGAAGTGCGCCCTTCCCCGTAATCTCCGGGACGACAGAAAAAAATGACGTCGAATTAGGAGTTTTGCAGTCTGCTTATTGTAGCAAAAAAACTCTCGGGAATACGTAATTGGCATCCAGCCCTCGCTTTGGAATATTTGAAGGAGGAATATCTAGGAAAATTGACTTATAGACGCTTTGTGTAGAACGGAGACAGATAACATTGGATACAATACAAATAAATTTAATATAATACAATAAAATACTATAATAAGGTAACTGCTGGCCTGGTTATTACATTTTTTGGTTATTAAATATCTTTTAGTACGAAGAAAATAAATTGGACTTTAACAAGCTATTCCTCGAAATATACACAATTACGCAAAATTTAAGCATCATAAGCAACTATTATATAAACTGACTTAAAAAAATACTTGCTAAGCTTTTTAATAAGGAGCAAATCGTAAAAATATCTTTCAATGTATACAAGAAACAATACAATTTTATTATGTAAGTATAAATGTGCAATATAGAAACAATATCCTCCTGGGGTTCAACGTGATAATACTAGGACAAAATCAGTTTGTAGTGAAAGCCCAAGTATTAAAATAGAGACTTGGAGTAATGACCCATTGTGCTTATACTAGAACAAAATATTTGCTGACACCTGGCGTGTTTAAATTACACGCCAGGATATGTCTACGTTGTCGGTTAGTCTGTAGATATATTTGGCATTGTAGTAGCACTGCCTAAACCGAGCAGGGAGGGGTATCTTCGGTGTTCTATCAAGAGACGTCACGCCAATGGCGCATGCAACGAGAAGAGGTTAGTTTAACTTAATAATATCTTTGAAATCTTTATCTTATACTTACTGTATTTGGTATTGTTTTCGAGATAAACTAATAAATTATGCGTAAATACTGCTATTTTACCGTTATGCCATAATTTTTGAAATGTATTTTTGGTGATATTTTATTTGTACTAGTACTAGTATGCTGGGCCCGTATACCTTAAAATTGCTCTTATAATGGTTTTGCATCCTGCTTATTCTAATGAGTTTTTGTATGGGTGTGCTAAGAAAGAAAGAAGGGAATATTTATTATTGTACCTAGTAGTATCATTTGTCATAGTTTTAGGTCGTCGGGTTCATACATTCACTTATTACAGCGATGACAGACAGTCAAGTGCTAGACTTTTTTCAACAGTCAGATTTCGAGACGATGAGGAGGATCCTTTTGGATAATACAGAAGATGAGTACCTTTAACGTAGAACCCGATCTCATGAAATCGACAGCGACAGCAGTAAACTTTAAATAATATATTAATAATTAGGTTGTGATGGTAAAAAAAATGTTATGGAAGTACCCACATAAATAAGTTTATTTGAGTTTCTTATTATAAATTTGAAGCTGAAAGCTTATTTTGTTGATTTCTGATAGTATTTAGTGTTTATATACTAACTTTTTATATGATTTCTAAGACTGTTCGATTTGCTTTAGGGTTAATGTGACCGCCCAATGTCATAAATAAAGAACAAAAGATTTCCGTGTTTTTTATATTTGTCAGAGAAGCCTAAATCGATATTATAACACCCCTAAAATATGACACCTATATAAATGTTGAGGTTAGCCAGATACGACAAATTTTTGGTGTGGGCGTTCAGTACTATATTAATTAGTTCTAATATTAGGACATTGGGTCTTCCTCTGAAGTACCTACTTTGAAACTAGGCCGTAGGAGGATATACAGATAATAAAACGATACCATGTAACAAATCCTTTTAAACAATAATCAATCTTTCTGTCATTCCCTCATCTAATTTACTTGGCTTCAGCGGGGAGTGAGACAGGTAATGAAATATTTCCAACAGCTGCCCTTCCAGTGTAATCTCCGGGACGACAGGAATATGACGCGGCGTTAAGACTTATGCAGTCTGCTTATTTTAACAAAAAACTCCAGGGAATTCGTAATTGGCACCCGCGTCTCGCTCTCGGGAATATTTAAAGCGCGCATATCTAAGAGCAAATTGACTCAGAGAGCCTCTCCGTACAGCGGAGTTGAATGTCATTGTTGTACGAACGATTGTACCTGCATTTTACTTTTATTTTGTAAGTCACCATTTTTTTAAAGGTGCAAAAGATCTTTCTGTAAAGTCAACGTTTCCGACAATGTAAAACGAAAAGGTGTAATGATAACACGGTACTGAATATACATATAATATTTAATGTGTAATTTATATGAAACGTGTAAAATAAAGGACAATAATAACAAATGTATGCATACGATGTAGAAGTTCACTTGAAACCCTTGAACACACGATTGTACCCTAAAATATCCTGGCAATTTCCCGCGGATCTGCCTGCTTGGACCATGTTTACCATGGTGAAAGGGACATCAACAAACAGATAGTAGATCTGGAATAGACAAGGTATATCTGTTTGACAAATTTCAAATAACAAACAATAATTCTCACAAACTTTGCCTTTGTAATTTTAGTAAGATATCAAATGTTATATTGCTTTGATAATATTTAAAACAGCGAAATCCAATTCGAAATACAATTATTTATTCTATAACAACTGGAAACAAATAAAACAAATTTTTCACAAAGAATTCGTTTGAAACTATAAAGCACGCCTTTCGTTGGATTAATTCTTTGAAAACAAACAAATAAATTGCTACCGTCTGTGAGGTTAGCCTGTGTCGTAGCGCCAGCGAGAGAGCGGTATCATCGTAATAACATAATTATATTGAAATTTAATAAATAAAATATGTGCGAACCCTTAAACTTTCGATTGTCGATTGATAAATAAGAATTTCCTTTTCATATTTTTACATTCGCAATTATTATATCCACTAAAGGCATGACAGTAATTTTCGTAAGTGGCACATCATACTAATTTTCTTTTTGTCTCGAAATGTAACTTGTATGATAAAATAAAAAAAACTGGAAAAGGTAAGGTAAGTATATTCCTCCATCCTCCAGGTATATGTTCCTCCATTGGTAAATAAAAATATGGTGACCATTTTATTAGTTAGCGATGTAAACATAACTGAACGAAATTAAAATGGTATCACACGGGAAGCACCAGCTAATGATATGTCATACGTCACGATTCTTGAAGCCGTTTGAGCTGTAGCGCGTACCAAAAAACTGGAAAAACACACAAACAAACATACATACATACGTTCGAAAAACATAACCCTCCTTCTGACACAGTCGGATAAAAATGGAGCATCAAATACATAATTTTACACTGAGATCATTTTACTATTGAAACTCGATTTACATTGACCTATTACAATACAATATTGTCTACAATAGATTTATTACAGATTTTAATTGATTTTAAATTACTAGCAATATAGGTTTGGGCTTAATCCACAATGATTTTGTTTATGCAATACTCGAATAATTACGTGTAATTTTAATTTAAGTATGGAACGAGCACGCAGTCCACGTGATAGTAAATGGTCACCATCGCCCATGGACACAAGATGTAGGGGTTCTTTTTGAAGAAAATAATAGATGTGTTGTTACTCCCGAGGAGTTAGTTGCCTCATATGAAAGCGAGCCGGCCACCCAATCCTTCAAAAGAACAATTTCAAAAGAACTGCTTAACGCTATGAATAAGTATGGCAGTGGTAAATCACCAGCCAAACCACACTCATACCGGCACTTAGTAAAAAAAATGTGATAAAAGGCAATATAGAACAAAGTAGTACCACTCGCCGAAGGATGAAGATCCATCCACACCAACTGGACTCGTGGCGGTCCTCCCCGGGTCGGTTTACACGTTCGTTTTTGGCCACGGACGTCGTATGCGGAATAAACTATCTTCTGAGGTATTATCGGAGTACTATGACATGGGGTTCTCCAAGAGCAGTGTAAAACGTATACTACTTTCTATATAGGTCCTGACCGGGATATTTAATTATTTTAATTTAGCATTTCATATATTTATATTAAGATCGATATAAAACACTTGATTACACGCCTAATTGAATAGTCATAAAATAGTCAAGAATTAAATGGAATGAATGTGTAACGTACAGCAGTAAAAATATTTTTTTTAACGTAGAAATAATAATGATGAAAATTATAAAGCCAATAAATAACAAAAATGAAAGAAACAAAATATGAAATTGTAACAGCCAGAGGGTACTTATAAGTATTCAGAAAACTTCAAGCACGTGCATTAAATTTCCTTCAATCTATCGACATAAGCTATACCTTTGTACACCACGAATGAATTAAAATTATTAGACCAATAATCATTAGGGATTTATAGCAACGTAATAAAAACGTAAAGAAATTAAAGGTATAATAGGGAATTGTTAACTTATTCCCGTGGCCTGATCTGGCATCTTGTAATTTCCCCGCGGAAGAAAAAATTAAGTGCTCTCCCTTCAGAGTCATTTACGAATTGAATTTACGAAGAAAAATATCTTAGCGCTTGTAATTGAAATCGAAGAATGTATAGGTAGGTTATTTTATTTAAGATTTAACTTTATATCAATAGAATAGCTACGAATGCATATTGGAATATTGAATATATAGGAATATTGAGGAATCGTAAATAGAATGATGACTCGTGATAGGTTTGTGTTTTCAAAAGTCCATTAAAACGTTAGTTTCTGTTGCTACTATGTCCAACAGTGACTCTAAAGAGGCTGGTCAATGAATGAATGACATGATAACGTATTTAGATGACCATATATTTCCTCCTTTGATCCTCCTAAAAGATAAATATTTATCACAAGGAAACTAGTTCGACATACGATACATAGTATGCATGTAAGTATACTTACTGCAGTATAGTGTGTACATCTTCGCTCACTAAAGGAATACCTAATGCCCCACAAGCATCGCGTATTTGGCAGAATTTGCTTTTGAATATAAAACGTCGATGAGAAGGAATAGGGAAGTAATCTTTGATAGTGTCAAAACTCTGAAGGGAAATACCCTTGAGGTTTCGCTATGAAATATCGATAGGTTACTCAGATTTTGTTTATATGCTTGTGCGATGAAATGTAAATAAATTATACTTTGAAATTTATTTAAAATTGTTTGACACGGGTAAAATTATATTTAGAAATTGAAATAAACGTAACAAATCAATTGACATCTCTAATTCAATTTGAATAGAATTTCTTCCATGAACTGATCGTAGGAAATAACGAAACTTGAAAAATTCTGTTTTATGTTCCAATAAAAGGCATAATACAAGTACCTTTAAACATGACCTTTAGTTCTTTTTAGGGTTATTAGGGTTAAGGCCTAAGTTTCTTTCAACAAAATTTGTCGCAGTGTGTTTCCTCCTTATTTGCGACAAAAGATTCGTGTTTTTTTTTTATGATAGGATATTACGTAATTTGATGCAAAGTTAGATGACGATGTTATATGTCATTTGCATTGCTAGAAGTTCCTCATTGTCGTTCATAGCCATATGTTAGCATTGATATCTGTGAGAAGCGCTTTTTTACCTCTGAGAATTCTTAAATGGGGAGCCTTAAGCGTCAACAAAAGTGGGTGCCCAAAATATACGCAAAAATATTTTTATAACACAAACAAAACTTCAACATTGATAAGCTATGTAACAAATTTTCAGAAAACAGGGTGACCTTTCCCTAATCTGAGGTTGGGTCCATCTCAGCACCCAACAAAAGTCTGTAGCCCCTATAAGCCGCTGCTTAACTTCCGACATAAATTTTGCTTCCACTTTCTCATTAAAACGCGTAACGCAATTTGGCGACGAAAGGGCTTTGCGAAATTGTCTTCAGCGATGTTTATTATGATTTATTGTGAACAAGCGGACGATTCCATCGTTTTTGGACGCGAGTGGACGGGAATTTAATTGTTGACCTAAAATATTTTATGTCTGTCTGGTAGACAATTATTATATGTCAGGTACATGTTTAATATTAAATATCAGTATAGTTATTTTCGATACAATTTATTATTCATTTTTATACAATATCAGATCCTAAAGAACTCATTCTGTTTTAATTATGAATTTGGAATTCGAATCGGTGAAACTGACAGTTACGTCAAACGAGTTAAGGTTAAAATATAAAACTATATTCTGCCAATCAGTACTTCTAAATGGTGATTATAAAACTACAGTATTTTCTTCTAAAAACTACTAAAACTTTAAAATAGTATTTTGCATAAAATTACAGTAAATGGTATTTTAAACAATTTTGAAGAGAAAGTTAATCTTTTCCCATCTGTGTTTGTGCAACTTGTCCACAAAAAAAACACCTGGAAGCACTGCTGTCAATGCTCGTTTGGATTTTTTTCTTTGTAATTCTTGATATCGAAGATTCTCGAGATCGAATTACCTCGATATTTTATTAACAAGACAACAAAATATTTAGCGAAATCTTGTTCATTCGTTTTATACATAAACAGTGAGGGTAGCTCACCACGAATATGAAAATATCAGAATATCGTACCGTTATCTACTCCGATAAAGTAAATAATGATATTCATTAGCTCTGGTCTTAAGCTCATCAACATAACATGTAACACATTCACTTATTATGCTCGTGTTTGAACTGATGTATAAGGTTACGTAATACTTACATAAATGGTTAATTATATCTGGGGTCATGATATAACCAAGTTATTATAATGTTATATCACATACTAATGAAGCATGAATTAATAACATACGTATAACATATTTCGGAGTGAAAATACGTGCCCAGCAGATGCATATGATGTACTTTACAAAGTATTGAATTTGTGCTCTATAAAATCTGTTTACTTCACAAATACTACAATTTAGGCTTAAACTCACCTCATTCTTACAGCACTTAAATCCAATTGCGTGAGTAAAAGCCTTCTAAGCGGACACATAATTAAAACAAACAAAAACGTTCTCACCAGCACTGCCAGTAAATATAAAATACAAAACTAAAGAGGGTCAGTCCGTAATTTCATAGCGGCCCACCTGAAAATTCCCATGTTGTAAATACAGACGACTGTAATATCCGTGACGGTTTGCGTGAGATCCTGAGCGTAGGGTCCATGTTATAAATTAGAGCGATTTTAAATAAGTAAAAGAAGGAAATTCTCAATTTAAATTTTAGTTTATTTATTGTTACATCATTACTTTGTGTAGAAACATTATTGTTCTTAGTGAGTGTAAATTACTAAAAATAAAATATAGAACTGAAACTTTTGAGTTAACAACAGAGAAATTTCTAGAACAAATGCTCTTAAAATGTAAATGTATATATATAAGAGACGTTATTGACAACGGCTTTTATAAATTTCACTATTTACATATTTGGCCAAAATTATAATACTAAAGTTTTTTATATTGTAACATGTAATCTTTTGAATAGTATTTACAGAAATTCATTTTTTTATAAATGAAACAAAAATAACACAAATAATATTAAAAGAGAAGATTAAACGATTTTCCGCTAAATCTTATGCTTCACACCAGTAGCTCCTCTGTCAATTTTCACAGACCAATGCTCAAAGGGTAGCGCGTCATTAGGGACGTGTTTCGCCTCGCACGCTCTCTGGGGCTAAGTTTCGAGTATCTTTGACAAAAACCACAGAACGTCGAAACGTACCGAGCAGTGAGGTATATTCTATAAATAAATTTTATACGGAAAAGACTGAGCACGTTGAGGATTTATTATAACAGCATTTGTAATGGTGATTATTGCATAATTTGAATAATAAATTCTTAGTTATATGTAGTTGTAATAAATCCGAGATGGTCACTCTATTCACAATTTGAGAAGCCCTCAATTATAGATTACACGCATATTGTTGATTAATAATAATAGTGTTATGCGTTACTTTGTTCTGGTTTGTCAGGCGTGGTGGCGTTCCAGCTTAGGCCTCAGGTGTTGCAACGCATCTGTGGGTAAACTCAGGTCAGATTCTGATCTTATATGGAGTTATTAAGATATTCCCATTAGCGGCAGTGGCCACTTACCATCAAATTGCATATGATCCTTTGCTAATTCCGTATTATAAAAAAATCTACCACGCTATGTTGATGTATGTAATGGAAAAGCAAACATTAAAAAAGTATTTCCAAAAACTTAATGACATGGCCAATAATATAAAGACACAAAATTTTACGTATAAGAAGAGGCTATGATCACTTCTGTTTTGGTAAAATTCGTTAACGTGGTCATTCTTCCTATTGCCTTCACCGAAGGTATGAGAACCTGATCGGGATCGGGAACCGAATGGGAACGGGATAGTGGCAACCTGATCTAAAAATTTGAGCGACGCACTTGACCTGTCAAATGCCTTCACAACTACTATATGACTATAATTTTGACCGTGGACTATACCGCATCACAGATGTTGCAGAACTTCCGTCGCTGTCGACAGAATTTGTGTAGTTTTACTATCTTTGTTGTCATGTATTTCCAAAAACTTAATGACATGTACAATAATATAAAGACACAAAATTTTACGTATAAGAAGAGGCTATGATCACTTCTGTTTTGGTAAAGTTCGTGAACGTGGTCATTCAATCTGGTAGATCGTCTTTTTATACTTAAATGTAAGTATTAATACTAAGTATATTATTAATAATCTCTACTTTTCTTGCACAATGTAGGTTATTTCCAAGAAATTTCGTTTTATATTTGACAAAAACAACCAACAACTGAACGTTACTACAATCGCCCGAAACAGTTCGTTAGTTGAAGCTTCAATTTGAAGTTTGTATTCCAAACTTCGAACTTACAAGATTTAGTTTACGAAGAAATGTTACTGTTAAAATTGCTTACTTGTTGTGATTTTGTGGAAAATTTGGCATGCTGCTTATTTGCTACAAATATTAGTGCTAAGAAATAGTGAATTTTGAAATGTATTATGTGATTCCTATTATCCTGATATGTCGACAATTTAAAGAATTTTGAAGGTTTTATATTGTCTTCATATACCTATCTCTGTGGAGGCATCGCAGTAGACGAGTATTAAGGATTATTATATTTTATAATCGCTGAAGTGGAATTATCATCATTATATATGCATCAGTCTTTGAGGTCCATTGCTGGACAAAGGCCTCCACTAATTTGTGCTCTACTCCAACTACTCTGCGCTTTCTGAATCCAACAGTTCCTTGCCGCCTTATTTACATCCATACATACTCATAAATATGATGTGTTCATGATATTATTATAGGCATACTTACATATGTTTGTGTACTCGTATATATGTACATATTAATATAACTCGTGAACAACAGAAAACTGATGAATATAACTGTTTTCGTAAAACCATTTATTCCTAATAAATTATGAAGAGATCAAAAGCGACTTCTTCATATACTTCGAAATAAGATTTTTTTTGTCAAATGTAACATTGTCTTGGCATTGGCAATATATTACTACAGTTTATGTAGTGATATATAACAATTGTTTATACCGCTTTAATCTATAACATAATAATATTATATTCTTTGCCAACAAAAAAAATACAAATGGCTTTATAAGTGACATACAATTGGTTTCCAAGTACTCTGTCAGTGTATTTATTGAGTTTAACGACGATTGCGTCAAATCGTTAGCATACCGATCAGTCTTGCAGAAGATTCTCAGGCAGAAATGTAATTTTTATTTAGATTTGTATTTTTAAGAGTTTGTACAAGTAGTTGGAGTAGAGTAGCGTTCGTACGTCATATGTACTACAAAAACGTACACCGCTAAATAAATTGATAGAGTATCGGACTTATCATCCACTTATTAAATATCCGCCACTAAAAAGTGGACATATGTCCACTTTTTAGTGGCGGATATTTTTTTTATAAGAATGAAGTAGCAAACGAGCATGCAGACTACCTGATGGTTAGTGGTTACTGCCGCCTATGGACATTTGTAAGCAACTTCATATAGAACAAAGGTTCTATCTAAAGTCGATCACAGATGCCTTGCTGCTTCCGAGGACAATGCCGCCTCATATATAAGTGAGCCGGCAAACACACCCTTCAACCGAAACGCAAGAACTGCTTCATGCTAGGAATAGGTGTGGCGGTGGTACTTCGCCGGTCGAAATACACTGGTTCTACCATCTGGTAAACATCTGGTCTGAGGTAAAGGAGATATAATTTGAAAGGAAATTGGATTATACGTGTGACCACTAGTTCAGCGTTTTAAAGCGTTGTCTCATGTTTTTGAATACAGATCTGAAAACCAATAGCTGTTAAGTTAATAGTAATATACGTCAAAATAACCGAAACATACGAACGCGTGTTATTTTAAAGAAGAAACAGGTTATATATTTTCTTTCTATCATAATATTTCGAGACTCAATCATGCCCTACTCAATCATGACTACTCTTCAAGATTAGAACCAGATGCGAGAGGCTGTAAGTAAAGAACACGTTGTTAGCACAGCTGGTGTACTCATATGTATTGGAACGTGTTAAAATATTAGGTTCTATCCCTAAGCTATTTTCTTCGTAAGAAATATAAAGGTAGCTTCGTTGATATTTTTAACTGACTTCGACCGAAGAGAGGTTATCTATTCGTCACGTATATTTTCTTTTTTTTTTTTTAATGTATATTCGGGCATAACTCCCCGATGCCGCTACCGACCGCAACGATTCGACCGTCATTGTATGCGGTCAGTTTCACAGGGGGTCCCATTTTATGGAAATCGATAAATTTTCAGCAGTT